>JAZHPH010001027.1:0-15162 GCA_037356405.1 Nasonia oneida | reverse complement strand
ATATATATATATATATATATACAGTTGAGGCGAAAATTAAAATTTTCATATCTACGATTTCACAGTGAACCACCCATATATATACATATATATATATATATATTTGGACTAAACTGCACATAAGTTTTTGTCCTCAAATCAATCTATGGCGGTTTAGTAGCAAGGCCCTCCTTTTTGTGAGAACATTTTATATGATTATTATGACAATAATAATTGCAAGTATGCTAGTCCCGGAATAAGTCACCGTTGACTGTAGAACTGAATATCTGCCGTAAATGTCCTTATATTTGCCTAGTCTATTTTGTCATAAATTATGGACTAAATGTTGTCCTCCTGGAGGGATAATTGGGTCCCTACCCTCACGGAATTTTCGAGAACGACCCTGTGGATGAGGAGGAGGACAAGCCCCTCTCCCTAGATTGCCGCGGTATCCCCGGCCAGGAGCAAATAGTCAACGGCCGCTATGTTGTGTGCATGAAGTCGGTGGATTACATCACCTCCATGACGCTCACCCATATTGGCATTACGGTGAGTTTTGTAGTATACAAATATATCTTTTTGTATGTATTTTGTGTCCTGGTTTTAATCAGGTTATTCTCAATTTCAGGTGTCCCAGCGCAGCGTCAGTCTGGCCGAGTTCTACGCCCGAGAGGAGAATGATCCTGATGTCTGGGTAATGTGCTATGACGAGACCTGGGATCAACCAGGCTTGAATGAGATCAGCCCGTTTTGTCATGCGCTTTGAGACTCACCTACGGGGAGGATTTCTCTCGTGGGTCATTGGGTAAGATTTCGTTGCATTATAGTGATTTTAACTATATTGGTTTTATTTATGATTCTAATCTTTGTATTTCATCTGATTCCAGGTTTGGATTTGGAAGCCGCTGCTTGTCTTCTTTACTCCGGCCGAGATAGAGGCCATGACTGCTGCCGGTTTCTTCTGATCGGTCAGCAGTCTGCCTCAGCGTACCGCGAGCCAAGGAGAGGCAGCGGTCAAGATTAATAATGCTCTCACATAACCCCTTATTTGTATTTTAGTTTTTATATATGTATTAAACGATATTTCTGTTTATTTATTTACCACTACGTTTGCCTGTAACCTATCTTCCTTACTTTACTAGGAGATCTGGTGCACTTCTCGCGTTCGTGGAGTGGAAATGCCTTTTTTCTTTCTATATTTAATGATTTGGATATTTTTTTCGATACTCTTTATCTTTAAATTCCGGATAACCCATTTTTGGTTCTGAATAATAATTGCTTTTCAAGACCGAGAAAATTTGCTTTTGTCGCTGCTTTCAGCCTCGGTTTAGCAGTGTTGGATTTCGCGATATCGTTGCACAATTGATTCAGGGGTATAGATGCAGGCTTTAACGATGACTTTGGTCGGTGTGTGTGTCTTCGGAAGAGCAGCGATCAGACGAGGACGATCTGGACCAAGTTTACGAAGATGGGCGGCTACGCAGTCGTAATCCTCTGTAGGCAACGTGCGCGTAAGTGCGCATGCGACACTTCGAGTGTCTAAGGCGCTTCGTTATCGACTGACAGTATATAGATACCAATACCTTCGCAATGCCGCCTGCCAAGGCATTTCTGCTCAAGCCAAGCGTTTTGCTGTCTCGTTTGGCTTTGTCCCCTGATTTTCCGAGCAGCTTTCTTATGTGCTGTCATATACCGTCTGTCAATAATTACACTACTTGACTTGGACCGTTGACTTTTTAAGGCATTCGTCCTCAGCCTGTGATATTGTGTTTTTTGTTTGGGTTAGGGTTTGTTCTGTTTATTTATTTACACCTCTAATCTTTATTTCTTTTTCTCATCTTTCTTCCATATTCCTCTCGTCCATCTTTTTCCAAAATCATTCTTATTTATTTCGGGGTCCTTGGACATTACGCAGGAGGTGTCTTTCGTCAAGTCGTATAGGACTGCTCCTGCGACGACTATTTGTTGTCGGGAGGTCGAGTTTACCATCGTTACTACGGTTCCGCAAGGGCAAGCGTACTCGTAGTGTTCAGCCGTAAACCATTTCTTCAGCAATTCCCTGGTCTCGGCTAGTTCCATCTGCAAACGATCCATTCTGTGTATATTCTGGTTTGTTCTCTTGTATTTTGGCTAGCGATGTTCTTCGTTCGGCAGCTTGGTTTAGTCTGAGTGCTATTGCGCTGCTTCGTGTGTTAGGGTGTTCGTTTGATATTTGACGCAGTCTGCTTATGTGTCTTTCCCTCTTTTGCTGACTGGCTCTTTTCTGGTCAACGTAGTTCTGTACTGTCCAAATGTTAGGCTTGCTTTTACGCTGGGTTTGCGTGCATTTGGCTTATGCATTGGAGATGCCCGATACGTGTTTACAAATTCCTCTTGACATTGTTGTAACGTTTCGATTAATGCATTAGTCATCTAAGATTGTTTAAACTTTTGGTCAATCATTTTTTCTTTCCATTAACTGTGGTAGGTGCACAACCTACATGTATATCTTTTTTTCTGACTATAACTGGAGATATTCCATTAAACATATATGTTTGTTTAAATAATAGTATCATTATTTTTGCGTTTTTATTAATTGTTAATCATGGCCTATATGGGTATGGAATATTTTTCCTCGCGGAGTGTAAGTTTCGGTGCAATCTCATTGAGCATTTAAATTTGTTTAAACAATAATGTGACTAAATTTGCTTTTTCACAATTAGTTAACCCGTTCTGCATAGTTATGCAATAATTTTCTTGTTCTAAACGTAACTTTCTGAGATATCTAATTTGACATGTAAGATTATTTAAAAAATAAAGTTGGTTTATTGGTCTTTTTGGTTTCCTGAGGGTGCTATGTACGTACCCCAAAGGATTTTCTCCTATGACTGGTAGTTCCCGTAGAATTAAAAAGTTATCTAATGCTCCGTTGTTTATTAATATTGACAATCTCTAGTATAGGGGTGGTCTTAGTGCATCCCCTGGCTATCCGAATCTGTCCTTATTAGAAAAAATTTCTTGAGTTCGGTTTTACTCAGATAAATTTCTTAAATTGTTTATTTACGCTCCCCTAATTATTTATTTAACATTATTGCGCCAGAAGTCTCGTTGGCGTTTGGTGATAAGATGAAACTTTCAGTAGAAGTTACACGATTTTGAACAAAATAAGTTGTATTGCTGTATGTTATTTATGGGCTATAGGGTTTTGTGCACAAGTTCTTCGCTTATAGTATGATATGTACTAAACATGCATCTACTGCAAAGAACTTTTTATGTGAGTTTTATTTATTGACCTTTTTACTTGACTTTATTAACTTTATTCCTGAACAAATAACAAAACTAATATTAGACAGAGTTCCACTGAGTTACAGCGTAAGTAAGGGAGCAGCCGACGACAGTAGCATAAATAAAGCGACCGAACAGCATAGAGTCAGAGAGCATGATGACACACTTAAAAACTTAATAGAATACATTAATACATTATACAGAAACGCGAGAATTTCCCTACGGCTTGACGTGGAATAGCCTATATATATATGTTAAGTTACGTAACACGGGGACGCAATGCTACCTAGGTTCTTTTTTCCACATAACCAACAAATTTTGCTGGATAACTCAGTTAAAATTCTTGTGCCACTTAAAAGGAAAGTTGAATTATGCCGATACAGCGCATATGCGTGCCATTAGGGCACACAATCCCGCCGAATGAAAACGGTCTAAGGGAAGCCGATGCAACACAGACCCGGTGCTGTTTTGGCACCAGTTCTTGTGCTGCACGCTGACTCGTTGGCAGCGCGCTCTCTCCGAAGCATGCGCGCGCATAGTGCCACAGAGGCATTTTTCCATTCGATTCGGCGTGTAGCATCAGAGTTCTAGTTGTGGCTTATTATATATTTGTTATACTATAGTAAATATATAATAAGCCACAACTGGATACGCATATTAACTGTGTAAAATGACGGACCATTTTCTTCAAGCATCATTAAAACACGACACAGAAAAAGGTTTTTAGCAGTTTTTCGCATGCCTTGAAAAGTAGTGAGTTCTGTGTCGTGCACATATTCTACTACCATTTCGTTTGCTAAATAAGAGTGTTTGAAAATGGAAGAAAATTCTTGTAAAAGCCGTAAATAATGCAATCCATGTTCTATAAAAGAAATACAAGATTCTGTGGTTATGTATGGGATTATTAACGCACCAGCAATAGCACCACTTTTATCTAAGTTTAAAATCAGCATAATATTAGGCACACAGATCGATAATAATTTTTATGAGTGTGCATTTAATGAAATTTCTAAAAGACTCACGAAGCCTGATTTTAAAAATCGAATTCATTAATCAATAATCTGACCAATAAATTCTACCGCATACACCCATTGAACCATCAGTTCTAAACCGTAAACCCTATATACACACACACATACTCAGCCACGCGCGCGCGCATACACACACGGAGACACAGGTCTATTGTAGACCTGACCTTTGTTTGTAGCTGTCTGATCGGCTCAATAGACACGTTGACCGTAACACTACACAAATAGTGATCAATAGGTATATATCATAATAATGGAGGTGAGAAAATTAGAAAGATTATGATATGCTCATTCTACCAACCCGAAATAATTATGTTGTTCTTCTTTCTATATATTTCTCCCTTCTCAATTCTCCATTCTAATTCTTTTATCTGTTTTCTATCTTTTCCCGCTTCGGCTTCTGTTCCGTTTCCCTCAATCTCCCCTATTTGTGCTTCTCTGCTTCTACATTTCTCTTCCCTTCTTTCAAGTTTTTTATTCTCCTCTAGAATCTCTTTTAGTTCCTCTTTTCTCTGTTTTCTTTCTTTTTCTACCTTTCCATCCCAATCCCTTTTATCTGCTTTCCTGTTTTCTTCCTCCCTCTACCACGCCTCCCTCCATTCCTTTCTGTTTCTTTTTCTTTCTTTTCCTTCTTCTTTTACTTTACCCTTCATTATTTTCAGTACTCCCTTCATTTTTTATTCATTTTCTATTCTAGGCCCATATACCTCTGTTCGCAGTTCTCTATAATTTTCTCTCTCTCTCTCTCTCTCTCTCTCTCTTCCTTTCCCTTGTCCACTTTAGTGCTGATTTCCTCTAACATCAGTAGGATTCTGTCCATTGTGTTCTTTATTGTCCCTACTGTATTTCCTTCCGTTTTCTTTTTGTCTTAAAGTGACCTTTTTACAGCTCCTCCTCTAGCAAATGTGTCCCTTTCCTCTGCGCTTTTCCCTGCATCCTTTGCCTTTTCTTCTTGATTTTTTCCATAACCTCTTCTGGGTTCCTATCCTTTTTTTTCATCCCTGTTTCTTCTTTCGACTTAAAATTGTTCTGTAGTTTTCTTTGTTTCAGAGTGTACCCTGTTCTATCTTCTCCTCTACCTTCTCCCCTTTTTCCGCCTCTCGCTCCGCACTTTTTTAAGTTCCCGCCTCTTCTAGTGATTTTACTATACTCAGTTGCAGAGTTCTAAATCCTTGTTCCTCTGTTTTGCTCCCAAACCCCGTTCCGTGTATTATCTCTTGCAATTCCGTGTATGTTAAATTCATATATTTCCCACTATCTTTTTCCTAACCTCTACCTTCTGTCACCCTCTTTCGCGTCCCATTCTGATGGTAATCTGTCTCTTTCTATTTTGTATTTTTTTATCTCCTGCCTCTTTAATCTCTTTCTCTATCTACTTCCGCCTTCTCTCTCTCTTCTGCCCCTTTTATTCTGCCCCCTAAACTCCTCTAATTCACACATCAGTTTACACATTCCTTATCATAATCATATCCAATACGGCGCTCCAGATACATATATACATGCGTGTGTGTATGTGTGTGTGTGCGCGCGTGTTATAGGGTTTAGAGCTGATGGTTGGGTGTATCCGGTAGGATTTATGGGTCAATGGGATTATTCGTTGGTGAATTCGATATTTTTTTAAATCAGGCTTCGTAAATCTATTAAAAATGTAATCAAATGCACGCTCACCAAATTTAGTTTGATTTCGTAAAAAATGACATGATGATTCATAAATTATAATCTTCAGGTGGTTTGAACACGTGGTTACAGTGTGTGACGCGGCAAGAGTTAGATACATAAAACCTTCGGCCGCCTAATTCACAAAGCAAGGATCATAACTTTGCACTTCAAAGTTGGAACATATTTTCCAACACGAACAAAGCGTAGGACTAATTTTTAATCTATAAGTCAGAGAGAAAATTGGAAATTTCCATACGTTTATAAAAAGTTTAAAGAAACAGATTATAACGTACCAAGATTTTATTTTTATTTCTTATTTATAAGGGCGTCGTGGACGACTTAAACTGTGTAATTTCGATTTTTAGGCATAAAAAATTTTAATCCTTTTGTTGAAAAAAATATGGTGCATTGCTAAATTGAAACGAAAACTATTTTAGGATGAAGTGAAATGCTCAACAAGAGTCAGTCAAAGGCGATTAAAAGAAAAAAATATTCAAAACCGCATGATTTGGTGCAAAGTTACTGTCGATTAAAATGATGGAAAAAATCAGTCAAAGAACTTAAACTTTGAAAAGTCGTGGATCTACAGTTTTTAATTATACTATTTCAATCCCTCATAACCTTTCATTGAAGCATTTAAAATGTTGGATTCCTTGATTTTTGAAATTGTTGCGCAATATTCTACTATCTCATATATATATATATATATATATATATATATATATATATATCCTAATTTCATCAAAGTTGTAGAATTTCTTGTAAATTCAGATATCGAGCTTTATCATTTTTAATGTCCGGTAAACTGTTTCAGCTTTCATGCATGTGAGCTATGTTCTGGATAAGCAAGGGCGTAACACATCTAAAAACGAGTAAAATAGAATTTAAGTTCATGAAAATATGACAGGAGTACGACGAAATAAATGCAATATTTGAACGGAAGTAACTGCGCCAGACATGTTTTTAGTCACAGAATATCTGTTTCGTAGACCTTGCTAGTGGTCGTGACACTACTTGTACCGTCGTTGCCATTTGAGTTGCTGATAAGATGCGTAGCTGCTTCTGTGTTGGTCATTACGCTGCCTACTTGTGCGATGCGGCTGCTATCTCGTGGTAATAAAAGTATCGACTGACTAATAGGTTGAGCATTGCTCAAGCTTGTCAGGGAGCCCGAGGTCGTAGCCGTGCTTAAGCCTAACCCCATCTTAGCTAGCAGGTTACTTTCTGAGCCTGTTTTCTTTAATAAGTCTGGTGAAGCTGGTGGAACACTGGCCGAGCAACCTGAAGCATTGCGTTGAAGTTGCTGTAGTCTTGTGTATTGTTCCTGTAGTGCCTTCTGTTTACGCAGTAGTTCCTGGTGACGCTGATCTAGTTGTTCCTGGCGCTCTATTTTTATTTGTAGGCCCTCCTGGGAATTAACACTTTCACATGAGCTTGAGTTACTTGCTGAGATGATGTTGTTAGGTTCAGGACAATGAAAATCTACTGGCAGCTTGTAATTGTTTTCAGAAAAGGCTTTAATAAGCGGTGGTGCTTGAATTCGCCTCAGCGTCGTAGCTGGAAGTCCAACTACGCAAGGGTTTCGCGGTGGTAGCTGTGGACTTGTTGGGCTGGCCAAAGGTGATCTTGAGCTGGTACGTGGTGGTGGAGGTGGAGGTATACGTCGTACACTTACCATTTGCAGTAATTCAGCATTACGCTCAGGGACGGGAGGTTTCGTCAGTAACTGTCTGTTGATTTCATGCTCTGTTTCCTCTTCTTGGCCCGTAGTAGTAGTAAATTTGAGACCAACTGGTGGAGAAGTATCAGTGTCTGAGCTTGAGGGATATGAGTGAAGACGACGCAGTGTACCTGATTGATTTACATTGGGTTGCAGTAGGAAGGATGAATCTATACTGCCTTTTCTTCCGATTTCCGCAATAGTGGGCGTTCGGCCTCCAAATTTAGTGAAGGTATCACTTTTGGGGCGACCAATTTCTGCTAAATGTAATGTTATGATTTGTTGCTGCATCGAAGTGCACGATACCTGGGAGAGTGAAGATGCTGGCCGGCTGAAAGTCTGTAATTCGTCTAGCAAAGCGTCGAGTGCGTTCTCCGGACGTTGGGAATGGCTGCTGGTGCAGTGTGATGATTCGGTAGACTCATGACTTCCCCCAGAGATGAGCGTTGAGCCCAAAGCAACGCGGTCGGCTGGCACTGGGGTAGTTGTCTGCTGTTCCCAATCATAATGAGATAGAACAAGAAAAAAAAAGTTATAGCTAGAAACAGATTTCATTAGTAAAACTAAAACGTAAAAGATAATACACCTTCTATTATAGTTATGAAATTACTAAATCATATTATCAGGTTGTTTTATAATTTTTCATTACGCACTTAGTTTCATAAAGAATTAAATAGTACGTTATGCAATAAGGAACTACAGTCGTGCATTATTCCCGTGAGCCCTAGCTTCGCTCGGGCAGTAATCACCCGTGGAATCGACTTTATAGTCCCATGTTGCATACAGAACATAATTCATGACTTAACTGTGTAGCCAGTTTGTTGTCTTAAAAAGTGGGATCTACGCATCCATTCTTAGTACAAACTAACTTAAAAAATTTTTTCAAGATTGTCAGTTTTTGAAATTAAATTCGTTCTTTAATTTTTTCAAAAATATAAAAATGTATAGATTATTAAATATTTGATTCTCGCGTTTGCGGGAATAAAGTAATTTTATTTCCCGCAAATGCGAGAAAAATATATTAGGGAATAAAAAGCTACTTCAAATTAGATAGAACTATAATAAAGTAGCTATTATAGTTCAGTCGTGAATAAAAATAGTTGTAAGGTTCTTTTATGTTCAACTTACGAATGATTTCATCTTATACAAAAAGATCAATTGTTATATTTAACGGAGTCTACTTTATTATATTTTAATAATAGTGCATTATGCAACAAGGGACTAAAGTCATGGATTATTCCCGCGAGTGTAGTAAACCCACCCGCGGGAATAATCGACTTTAGTCCTCTGTTGCATATAGAACTTTATTTGCGACTTAACTGTGTAGTCACTTTGTTCCCTTGAAAAGTGGGACTTACGTCAATACAAATAAAATTTTCAAAATTTTCAATTTTTTAAAATAAAAAATTGATTTTTTTTTAATTTTTCCAAAAACTTATTAATTTTTCAAACAAATTTAAAAATTAAAAATTTTACTTCTGCATTCGCAGGAATAAAGTTATTCTATTTTGGCAAATGCGGAAAAAAATATATGAGGAAATAAAAAGCTACTTTAATCCCGCTTTTCAGAAAATAAAGTGTCAATTATAGTTAAGCTGTCAATAAAATAATAAATAAAATGTTTCATTGTTAAACATGCTGCATATATCATTATCCTAAAAAATTTCTAAATGATTTTAAAATACTTTATGTAACATTCACAGCACTAGTATTTTATGACTAATGTGGATGCGACAGGTAAAAATACACACATCAATCACTAGCTGTATTTTATTTAAAGTACTTTACTAAGCAAGATATTAACAAAAGAATTCTTTGACTAATAACAACTTATAAAGTGACTTATACACTATAAGAGGATTATTTTACCAAGTGTATTGTACATGGAAAAGTAATTTTCGAATCTTAAAATGTTATATAAATGTTTGCATTGAGGTACGACGTAATGTACACTTAGAGCTAACTAATAGAGCACCTACCAATTTTTTAAGAACAATTATAAGAATTAATGAATTGATCCTTTGAACAATTATAAGAATTAATAATTGACTCAATATATTAACCTAATTTCTCTTTAACATATTTGATGGTGCTTATAGCGTACAATGACATTCCTCTTCAGAGGTTACGACGGCAATTATATTTAAAATTCTTAGGAATAAAAGCTACATCTGTACAATTGTAACACAGTCATCTAAAATTGTCACCAATTTAGGTAGGTGCACTACATTTGCTTTGTTGGATCATAAACGATTATTCGACAAGAGCAAGAAAAACTGAAATTAAATTTATAAATCTAATTAAACGCGTGAAACATTTATCAAAAACATCGAAATCGTCACATAAATTAAATTCTTACAGGCTACAAAGTCTCACGTATGCTGAGCAATTATGAGTAGCAAAGATATTAATCATGGAAGGCCACTTTGTCGTTAAAAATCTGAGCAAGATAAAATGTAATAAAAGGTAAAATAATGTCAAACTGAACAAAGGAATAAAGAAAAAGGAACAATAAAGACAGAGAAGTAAGCTATGGTTATTAATACGCCTGGTTCAAGAACTTATAGAGTGGAAAATGGTAAAGCATCGTATGTGAATGTTGACAAGGAAGAAAGTGGCTGCAGTAACACGCATTACTACAAGAAAGTGCATTGGAAAAGTGGCTTACTTGCAAATAGCATCTGCCGCGGCATTTAATAACAATTTAAAAGAAGAATTATTTTCAAAAAGAATGCTGTGTTTTTTCAAAAGGTCTTTTTATAATTATGTTACGAATATCCCAATCTTGGACTCAAATACACTTCTGTGTTGAAAAGAAATACATATTTTTATTACTCATATTTACTATCAAATAAACAAAATAGAAAAATAAATATTAACATTAAGGTATATCTGTCCTCTTAATTTCGCGGTACATCTTATTCGTAAGTAAACTGCTTTGACATTTTTTCTGTTTTATTTTTTTGATAATTAAATTAAATTTGTGAGAATTTTAATTTATAGGTTCTTGTTATGTTATTGTAAAGAGTATTTGAGTTTAAGGGGATGTCGTCCCAAATAACACTGTTTTTCTATTGCATAAAAATATTTAATTAAAGTTTTCAAATGAAAACCCGACCCTGTAGCGCCGTAGTGTTAAGTTCAATAAATCGTTCTATCAAAACAAAATTTTGATCGGACTTTTTGTTTTTCTAAAATCTTGGAAATAGAAACAGATGTTTACGCGTACTTTGTCGTACTCATGCGATTGCAGCGCCGATCTTAAAATCTAATTTTACATAAAACTTTAAGTTTAATGAATCATTCTACCAAAAAAAAATTCGATCGGACTTTCTGTTTTTCTAGAAGTTTGAAAATACAAAATATTTCGTGTCGGATTTGCGAAGGAGCTTTTGCGCCGACATCCCCTTAAGATTAAAATATTTGTAAAAAATCAGCACTCTTATTTGGAAATAATTCTTCTTTTCAATCGTTATTAAATGCCGCGGTAGATACTATTTGCAAGTAAGACACTTTAATAATGAACTTTCTTATACAAATGCCTGCTACCAGATCCACACGCTTGTCGACATTCACATACGATGCTTTACCATTTTCCACTCTATGTTTTTTAACCAGACGTACTGATGACCCTAGCTCACTTCCCTCTCTTCATTATAACTTTTTCTTCATTCTTTCGTTCAGTTTGGCATTATTTTACTTTTAATTACATTTTATCTCAGTCAGATATTAACAGCAAAGTCAACTTCTGCAAATAACATTCTTGCGTGCCCTTGTTTTCCATAACCTGTTTTTATTATAAGAGATTCAGTTTCCTGTGGAACCAAGTAGCGCAGTAGCGCCACGAAGGCTTGTTTGGAAAGCAGACGAAGCCGCGGCGCACGTGAAACTATTCACTTCTATATTGGTGTTCGGATTTTTCATTATGCAGAAAAAAAACTTATCATTACAGTTAGTAAGGTTTTTTGGCTTATTCGAATATTTTCTAAGCTAAACTATGATGTCCAACAAAAATATTAGTGAAAAGGATGCTTATTTTTATAATATGTGAGTGTATAATCCACAAATGCTAAAATCACGTTTTTTTCTTCAGCCCGAAATGTGTTCGGATCGTTAAATTAGCCGCAAGAAGTGTTAGGACCGTGAAGTTGGCCGAACAGCAACATACAGATAGGAATTGCTTTCTCAAGAAAATATACTGTTATAATAAAATATATAGAATTAAGAAGTTTCCGGTGCATACTTTGCGTTCCGGAGGAGTATAACAGTAACTAGCTTGCCAGGGTAGCGAATGACAAGGTTCAGGTTGTTGTCGGTGTCTTGGTATAAAAATCATTAAAGTACGATGTCCAGGTGTACAGGGTGTCCGATGACGAGGTCTAGGTGGAGCGCTTTGTAGTTTTTGGTGTCTAGGTGTAAAAATCATTTGAATGCGGTGTCCAGGTGTACAGGGTGGCCGATGACGAGGTCTAGGTGATGTGCTTCGTGGTTTTTTGTGTCTAGGTAAATAAATCATACAAATACGGTATCTAGGTGTACAGGGTGGCCGAAGACGAGGTCTATGTAGTTCGTACCATGGTCTTTGATGTCTAGGTGTAGAAATAATTTAAGGGTGGTGTATATCAGAACAATCAGTGGTTTCATGTTAGTGATAAAAATGTTACAAAAAAGCTGTAGTCGAAAGGTGCTAAAGATGCTTATATTTTATTTTTACGACGTCGAATATGAAATACCTGAAAAAAATGCACTAAAAAGGATTGAAATCTCTAAAAAAAAATTAACTTTTAAAAAAGTAAAAGGTTAGGCGAGTTTGATATATTCCGCAACGAAATTACAGATAGAAACGAACTAAGATCAATCAAACAAATTTAAGTTCATTATATTTAATCGTAATGAAGCGTTTATAATACTCCAAAGTTTTTTAGGATTGTTTACATTATTTTAAACGAGCTTTGCATCATATTTAATTTTAGCATCTTTGATAACCTTATCTAATATTTTAGCATAGTATTTGTAATCCAGTTTGAGTTGGTCATCAGTAATACCCATCTGCCATAAGTTATATAAAAGTTCTTTGGTTTTATATGATTTAATTATTCCATCAGTCATCCTATTCTTTCTACCCTGCTGTTTATTTTTACTTTTATTCGATTTGGCTTGTTCTACACACAGCTTAATTTTATCTTATAAATTATTTATAGCTATATTTAAATCTTGCATTGACAATATTTTAGTCCAGTTAATGGTACCTGCGATAAGTTTTATTTTGTTGTAGTTAAAAATTTATATAGGCTTTATTTATGGCCTGTTGTTGTAGGTTTCGGTTTATAGGTAACTGTGTCAATGTTATAAGTTTTTATAAATATATTGTCAATGCAGGATCCTTTGGCTATGCCCATAGGTGGTCTTGCTATACTAACAAATTAGAGGTTCGTAAGCTTTTTCTAGAAAATTACACATAAATTCCTGGCTCATGTAATCGCATTCTAACAGATCTACATTAAAATCGCCTATTACAAGGTGATTTTTGATATTTTTCTTTTTGATTAAGTATTTATTGAGATCCATTATAAATTAAGTCTTTGGTATTCCGTGAGGTCTGTATATGGACGATATTTTAATATTACTATTAGTATTTAACTTAATTTTAGTATTTACAATCTTAATTCTACCATATTCAACTACTTCGGTATTTTGTACTAAATTATTATTAATAAAGACTACATCTCCATCATTTCTATTTATCCCACTATTGTTGTAATTGCAGTCATATTTCCCGTAAGATCCAATCAGTTACGGAGACTAGTACTAGTATATTTCAGATCTTTCCCACATGAAAAAATCTAATTGTTTTGAAGAAAAACGAATAGTTATTTTAGTTAAAACTAATAGAATTGCAATTTTTTTAAAGTTGCCAAAATTTTTTAAAAAATTTCGAAATATAAAACGTTGTAATGAGATTTAATATTAATTT
Source organism: Nasonia oneida (assembly GCA_037356405.1). NCBI lineage: Eukaryota > Metazoa > Arthropoda > Insecta > Hymenoptera > Pteromalidae > Nasonia > Nasonia oneida. Next base: position 1,538 of record JAZHPH010001027.1, on the reverse strand, counting down.
TTTCTTCTAATTACAGTTTTTGATAATAATTTTTTTAATTTTTCAAAAAGGACCCCGCAATTTCCTTATGGAAACTGGCTTTCGGCTAAATTTTTTGTAATTTCGGGTAATAATAGTTCTGAACTAGTAGATCAAAAATGTTCATGGGCCCAAAGTCCAAATGTCAATAGATTAACAGATACAGCTCTTCGAAGTTGAAGTTTTATCATGCTCATGCATTGTATGGCTTGTACGAACTTATGATGTTCTTGTTAAAGACAGCTCTACATACATGTATATATGTATATATATGAATATATAGGAGTGTAGATCATGCATACACATATATATATATATATATATATATATACATAGTTTCCGGTGTAAGACGCATCCTATTGAAGGGACGTTTTGTGAAAAAAATGAAAATGATAAAAATTCGTTTAATTGTAATAATGCACGTCTTATTTGTTTAAAAATAATTACGGGATGATGGAAAAATAATTCTGTTACTTTGATGTCTGTTAGCCGACGATGATTAGGTAGGTACATCGCCGTTGCCCATCTCTTACCACGGGGAGGTTGATAATCGAAAGAGACATTTTCTTTTTTTTGGTTTTTGTGGCTTTTTATTTTTGTTTGTTTGGTGTTGTTTTTTTTTTAAATTTTGTAGGTCTAAGAGACATTTTCTTTTTTTTTGTTTTTGTTGTTTTTCTTTATGTTTTCAGTTGTTTTTTTTTAGTTTTTTTAGGTCTGAGATATTTTCTTTTTTTTTGTTTTTGTTCTTTTTTTTATTTTTTGGGTTTTGTTGCTTTTTTAAGTTTTTTTTTTTTATTTTTCTATGTAGGTACCTATAAGAATATAGGTACCTACATAGAATCATGGATGCAAGTACATCTTAGTCACACCATAACCTCAAACGCAATAACATCATACCCACGACAGGTAGGGCTCTGTTCAAAAATCCAAGTACGCTGTAACCCCATGACCTCAAAACATAGGCATGCGTGCGTGTGAGGCGAGCATATGAGTGTGCGTATGTGCATGCGTGTGTATGTATGCGCGTTCGTGGGCTACACATCAATTATTTGGATTCCAAGATTTTGAGCAGCTCGATTTGCAGCATCCAATGTTGTATCGAGTAATGAATCATCAGGGTATCTGATATTTTGTTGATGTCATGCATATCCCAAATACCACAAGACACTAGCAACGTGCGCACATGCTCCCAAAGTCAGAATCTTTTAATAAAATGTACCCAAATTCAGAATCAGTAAAAATATATGCATGTCCAATTTTATTACGATCGGTTAAGTGGATCCAGAATTATTACGGTATACAAGAATACACACACACACAAAGCTATCTGCGCAGACATTTTCTACCTCAGAAAAGCAAAAATGTTCTTAAAACATTTCGAGCCTTAGTAAGCAAGTTTAATAATAACAATACTAGCAGGGTCACCTCGCTCCTAACGTCGCTCGGTTGATGTTAGGCATAAATGTTTATAGCTTTAAAGAAAATATTAAAAAATTGATATTATAATTATACGATGAAAT
>JAZHPH010001026.1:0-15098 GCA_037356405.1 Nasonia oneida | reverse complement strand
ATATATATATATATATATATATATGGGACGTTTCACGTCAACCGGACCATCAGTGCACCCAAAATTTGGGTTAACCTAACAAGACGTACATATATAACTGGTCAAGGGCTTTTGAAAAAGTTCTGGCCTTTTCAAAAATCCAATGTGGCGCATAAAATATGGAGCCTGAAACCCATGTTTTCATAGCACATTCAACAAAAACAATAGTAAAAATGTTCTAATTTGTGAAATATCCCACCAAAAAGCATGTACAACTCATGATAGGACATATTATTGACAATGCTGACGGAATTCCAAAATCAAAAATGGCGGAATCAAAATGGTGGACATTATACCTCAACCAAACCCATTTTACCGCAACAAATGATTTTTGATCAGTTTAAAGTATCGATATGGGGGTTTTCAGGGTCACTGAATCTTATTTTAACCTCGACATTTCAAAATTCAAAATGGTGGATCCAAAATGGCGGACATTATACCACCACCAAACCAATTTTACCGCAACAAATGATTTTAGATCACTTTAAAGTATCGATATGAGGGTTTTTGGGGCCACTGCACTTTATTTTACCTCGAAATTTTAAAATCCAAAATGACCGATCCAAAATGGCGGACATTATACAACCACCAAAACTATTTTACCGCAATGAACGATTTTAAATCAGTTTAAAGTATCGGTATGGGAGTTTAAGGGGCCACTGAATCTTATTTTATCCTCGAAATTTCAAAATTCAATATGGCCAATATAAACTGGCGGATATTTGTCATAACCCACCCGCGGCTCTCTCGCGAAAAGCCCCTGCTAACGCGCAACCCGCCGAACACGCCACGCACGCTGCAGCGCTTATCACCGCGGAGCTAGTACCGCGGCGCGCCGCTAGGCGGCTGCGCATTACCCACAAGTGAAGTAGTGTCGCGGAGGGCACATAAGGAGGCCGAGTTCAGCGCTGTACCTCGCCCCTCTTCCAACAGCCTAATGCTGCAAGTACACGGCTCCAGTCCAATGACAACTTGTGCAAGGACTTCAGCAAATAAAACTGTTTTGTGGCAAAGGAATTTATTGCTTTCAAGTGATTTATTTCATCCCTCTTTTTTACCTACACCCCCAACCCCTTCCCACGTTTAGCAACCCATAGAAAGGAATATTTTCTTCAAGGAATGCTTTCTTCATCGGCGACTTTTTCTCCAACAGTCCTTTTTAGGATAGTTAATAGGTCATTAATAGATACATTGGCGACTTCTTCTTCAACATCCTTTTTAAGGCAGTTGTTGAGTAAGTCTTACTTTATCGGCAACTCCTTGTTCAACTGTACTAGCCGTAATTTTGTTATTTCTAACATTTTTTTTGTTTTGGTTGTGCTTTCTCATATCCTACAACAATGTCTTCTCCTGCGAAAAAATATCGTATCGATAGATGCGTTAATCCATTTGGTATTAATACAGGACACAGCAAATCTCTTAGGAAGATCTCCAAAGAATTTCAAGATGTCTATCCTGATTATCCAACATCTTCGCTGATTTGTGATACATGTAGAAAATCTTTTTACAAACTACATGATTTGTCATCTCCAAACGTCAGTATGAGTGTTGATTTTGAATCAGAGACTGACTCACCTTCGGTTTCAAACACGGATGCACCTATGCAAGATGATCTTACAGATATTTTAACTGGACTTAAAAACAAATTCCAATCCCTGCCGGAGAACGATCCATTACGTGTCAGTATTCTTACTATTTTGCCCGAACACTGGGCAATACGTAAAATTATGAACCAATTTGGTGTATCTCATAGAATGGCTCGTAAAGCAAAACAGTTAAGAGAATCAGATGGAGTTTTGGCTTCTCCTGTTGCAAAACGTGGAAAAACATTACCTGCAGGAACTACTCAGAAAGTTGAAGATTTTTACGAAAATGATCTTAACAGCAGAATTATGCCAAATAAAAAAGATACCGTCAGTATTTATTTATATGGTGAAAAAATAAATGTGCAGAAAAGATTATTACTTACTGATATTAAGAACCTTCATAATCAATTTAAAGAACAGTTTCCTGAACATCCGATTGGGCTTACCAAGTTTGCGGAACTGAGACCAAAATGTTGTGTCTTTGCAGGATCCTCTGGTACACACAATGTATGTGTATGTACGATACACCAAAATTTCAAGGCGATGATTGACGTAGTAAATATAGAAAAAATCTCAAACAGTATTCTGAAGAATTATAAAGATTGTTTGAATTTCGTTCTATGTGAGGATCCCAATCCAAGTTATTATTTGAATGAATGCAAATTTTGTCCGGACATTCAAAAGTTTTCTAATTACGTTGAGAACATTATTGATGAGCACAATATTGATCAAGTCATCTTCAGCACGTGGCAATCAACCGATAGATACACTTTGATAAAACAATGCCTAACATCGCAAGAATTTATTGAAACTTTATGTTCTAGCCTAGAAAAGTTGATACCTCATCACTTCATCGCTAAGGAGCAATCAAAGTTTATTTCTGGGAAGAAAAATAATCTTTCAGATGAAGAGGTTCTTGCTCAATTGGATTTTGCTGAGAACTATGCTTTTACAGCCCAAGATGCTGCACAGGCATTTCATTTTAATAATGATCAAAGTACGATTTTTCCTGCTGTTGTTTATTATAAATCTGAAGGCAAGCTAAAGCATTTCAGTACAGTATCTATGTCCGACTGTACTAATCATGATGCCACTGCAGTATACATAATGCAGCAAAAGCTTATACCTGAAATTCGCAAAATTTGTCCCACAGTAAAAAAGGTAATATATGCTACTGATGGTGCTAAACAGCATTTTAAAAATCGTTATCAAATGAGTAGTTTAATGAGTCATAAGAGAGATTTTGGCGTTGATGCTGAATGGCACTGTTTTGCAACAGCACACGGAAAAGGTAGTTGCGATGGAGTTGGAGCGATAGTAAAGAGAGAAGCTACAAGAGCGAGCTTACAAGCTGCAAAAAATAAAGCAATTCTAGATGTTAAAGCTCTTTATTCATGGGCTAATGGGCGATAATTCAATATAAAATGTTTCTTATACACCAAAAAAGATCACGAACAAACTCGTCAATTCCTAACAAAGAGATTTAAAAACTGTCCACCTATCACAAATATACAAATGGGGCATGGATTTATCCCAGAAAATAATGAAACGTTGAAAGTCATGCATTACTCATATGCCAACGAACCTAGGAACAGAGTAATTTATGATATCGGCGAAAGCCATTTCTCACCAGTAAAAACTCCACGAACGAGGAACCAGAATTGATAAGAGTGCACAAAATGTCATTAAAGATTGATTCATTTGGCTAAATTATATATTTTTTTCATCCACGCAGGCATATACATATACACAGAACAATAGAAAAATGTAAGTGCAAAAACCGCAGACAGATAATTCTAAATCTAATAGACCGGAAAAATATAAGATTCATGTGCACAAATACTGATTCCGATAATACATTTATAACCATTTACCTCACAAACCCCCATGTCGATACTTTAAATTGATCTAAAATCATTTGTTGCTGTAAAATTGGTTTAGTGGCGGTATAATGTCCGCCATTTTGGATCCACCATTTTAAATTTTGAAATTTCGAGGTCAAGCTATTAATATCTATATATATATATATATATATATATATATATATATATACGTATTATTTGCAGTTCATAAATAATACTTTTCAGAATTTTTCAGGAAATTTTTCTGGACTTCTTGGAATTTTGGTATTCCTGGAATTTTAACGCTGATAATATACTTATGATTATAAACGAGGTTTCTTGGTGGTTAAACTTGGTGTAATTTTAAAGGTAGCACTATATATCATTTACCATAATTATAATGGGTTAACCTCAGGATCATCCTGACACCTGGAAAACATCTGCAGTAAGTGAAATTTCTTTTCAGTACATTTGTTGTATACTTAGTGCGTTGTACCATAGACCATGTCTCGTCATTGAGGAGGTGATTTTGATACCTGGACATCGTCTACTGGAAGTGAAAATTTTTTAATTATGTATTAGTTTTTCCTTAGAGTATTGTATGGTAGACCATGTTTTGCTATACAGGATGTGATATTGCAATATTTTTATGTAAAGATGAAATTCTGCAATTTTTCTGGACTTGTAATTTTGGTCTTCCTAGAATTTGAACTCAGATCATATACTTATGACTATAAACGAAGTTTGTTGTTGTTAAACTTATTGTAATTTTGAAGGTACCAATATATACCGTTTACCATAACTATAATGGGTTAATCTCAAAATCATTTTGACACCTGGACTTCGTTTACTGAAGATGAAAATTTCTTTCAAGTACATTTATTATATACGTAGTGCTTTGTATCAGGAGGTGATTTTGGACATTGTCTGCTGTAGTTTAAAATTTTTTTTGGTAAATTTGTTGTATACTTATAGTGCATTGTATCATAGAACCTGTTTCGCTATTCGCTATAATAATACGTGTCGAATGGTTATGTTTTAGTAAAAAATGGGTAACTTAAATTAAGGGCCTTTTTTACCCAGTTTTCATCGTGTAAAATACATGAAGAGAATTCGTTATCGTTTAACAACCTAAAAAACTAGACAAATAAAAATTTTACCAGTGATTTTCGTCGGAGGTATAGAATATACCACTTTAATTAAGACTAAATATATTTAATAATGAAAAACAATAAATGATATTTTAAAAAACTGAAATATATTAAAAATAACATATATATACACTTATATTTAATCAATAGCAACACTTAACCATTAAATTAAAATAATGGTTAAGTGTTGCAATTGCGAACAGCAGGAATAATATAAACATTTGTTGCTGTGGCGTCGAGGTATATAATCTTACCTGCTAACCACGCGGAGCAGCGGTAGCTCCCCTGCGGGGTTAGCAGGAGACTACGCGGGTAGAGTAGCGCCACTGCGTTCTGCCAGGTGTGTTAGGCTGCTGTACCGACACAGCCGTCACGCACCTCCTCCCGTAAGCACCAGGAGTCGGGTCGCGACCCGGGACGCGAGATCGAGACGATCACCGCGCACGACAATAGATGAACTGACGAGTGCGCATCGTTGCCGCGCAGGGACTAGCAGGTCGGGATAGCGCGCGCGGAGTGAGGGAACTAGCGACGATGCGAGAGAGAGATAACGCGCCGCGGAATAGCGCGCGCGGAGAGATGGGGCTCGCGTGCGAATATACTTACTGCCGCGAGGCCGACGCGACTAGTGGGGGAGCGCGCGTACACCACTAGCCGAGCCATATCGCCGCATTGGTGCGACCCAGTGCGCCCATGAGAGTCCCGTGCACCGCGTCTACACGGTGACTTGGATATGACTTCATAGCGATATGACGCCACTATGGTATATTACGGGTTTATACTGTAAATAGTTTATCGACCCCCAATACTAGTTTTTTGAATAACTCTGAATAAAGTTTAATAGACTTTAATAACCAAAACGAATACTATTCTTGCAATATCATTTAATTGTTATTTTATCAGTATATATAAATCTATTTGAATGGTACTATATGAGTAAAATATTAAATCTATCCCAATCTATCTTTCAAGGATTAGTTTTTAATGTTACTTTGATCGATTAAAATTATCAAAACAATAATGATACTTTTAATATTTATTTGTAATTTTGTCAACAAACTTGAATCTTTTTGAATGGCAATTTATAAGTATAATATTGAATCGACCCTAATCTTTGTTATTTAAGGATTGGTTTTAATAGTACTTTAATTGATTCAAATAATAAAAATAATAATCATTTTTCTAAATGATTTTTTCGTGATTTTATCAATAAATTTGAATTAATAATTCGTTTATATAATATTTAATCGATCTCGATACTTTTTTACGGTTAGATTCAATTATACTTCAATCAATTTAAATAATCAATAAAAGAATCCCCGCTAAAAATACTAGATTAATTTAATCGACGTTTTAAATTATCGATGTGAATTGGTTTCAATCGCAATCTGAATATCAAAATGAAGATATTTTTATCGTCTTTTATGCTGATGATTATTATTTTAATGCAGTTCAATTGGGATTCTTTTAATAAATATGAATCAACTTATTAGTCGATATTAAATCGGTTTAATTTTACAAATAATTTTGATAACCGTTTAAGTGACCTTAATGATCTAAGTATTGTAATATCCTTTATGAGAAAAAAACTTTTATATTTCGATTAGAATCGATTAAATTCATTGCGAAACTAGTCGATTTTAATCGACCCTATGTTTCTTAATATAACCGCTTGGTGTCGATTCAAATGTTCATACTCGCAAGTGACAAGATTTCTTCTCCGTTAGTATATAAGAAAGGTCAAATGCAGTAGAAGACAGAATAGATTTATTAACTACAATCGATTTGAATTGAAACTATTAAAATCGATTGGCTGTATTAAACCACACATGATTAAAAAAAATTCATGTCAATTCAAATCGATTAACACCGCGATACACACATCGATTGCATAGTTGAATATAGTACGATTGAATAATATCAAATGTTATTCTTGATATAATAAATCATTAAAACCGTTTTTCTAGTAAACACAGATACAATGGTTCCGATTTAAATAAGCATTGAATCGATTAAGTGAATATCCTATTACTTATGTATTCTAATCCGGTTTAATCGATATAATATTATCGTTTTGAATCGATTTTAATGCCATCAATATATTACACACACAGCAGTCTGAATATAATCGCTTTTAAATGTAAAACGCAGGATTAAGACATAGACTCGAAATCGATTCATTTTTTGTCCATCGATTTCAATCGCATATTTTTAGCAGGGCCTTCAATTCCCCGTGCCTATCTATACATAGCAACAGGGAAACAGAGCTATGACGGAAAACATCGAATGGACAGTAGCAGGTAACCGAACCTGAGGAGATTACCATATAGGTAAGTGTTAAAATCTAGTTTACAATTCTAGGCGCAAGCACTCTTTTCTCTTTCTCTCCCTACGCGAATCATTATTGAACTTGTATTGGCTCACTTACTTATTTTTCCCTTAAAAAACCTTATTCATCAGCCGAGGGACGTAACAAAAAGTTCCAGAAGGAAGTTATGTATTTCATACATAAGCGCTCATGAACCTTGTCGGTATCAGATCATTCTTTGACACTAAAATATTGTGATTGATATTGTATTATTATGCGCGAGTCTGTAAGGACGCAGGTGCGGTTTATATAGTGACAAAAATGCGATGTTGGAGCTAGGATTTTTACTTTTATTTTTGCGAGAGGTATATATGATATATGCATGGGTGAATGGGTGAATTTTAAAGGTGCGGATATTGTAAGTAAGATTGGTGTGTTGTGCTCTTTTAGAGTTTATTTATATAGTTTTTTAGAAACAAGTCTCTTATTATAGGATTATATAAAACGATTTATATATTTTTGAGTTATATATTATTTAGCTGGAGTGTATTGTAGTGAAACAGACTCATATATTTTAAATAAATATTGTATAAAGCTAAACTTGAATCAGCACCAATGCATATATAAGCAGCTATATTGCTTACAACAATTTAATGACTATCACAAAACAATAGTAATCTTATCATTGTTAAGATTTGAAATGCTAATTATTCGTATAAAATAAATAACTTTTTCAAAATAACTTTCTCGAACATGAATATTTACCATACTTTCAAGGAATTACACGTCTTTCTCTAAATCAGGATAAGGGCACGTGTATTGATAACTGTTTTGCTAAGACTAAAAATATTATACTAGAATCTTTTAAATTAAACACACCTTTTAATGATCACTGCCCGTTGTTCATAACCATGGACCAACTTAAATTTAAAAATGTAAGCGAAAACGATATCACATACGTGAATTATGGTAGACTAAAAAACTTCGCTAAAAGAATTGACTGGCAATCTTTGCTGGCAATACAAGACTCCATCGAAGCTTTAATCGAATTAATAAAAATGATCCATAGCTGTGTTGACAAAGCCACGTGCAGTAAAAAAGTAAATAAGAAAAATAGTACCTCATCACCTAGGAAAAATTGGATAACCAATGCAATACAGGTGTCGTGTAATACAAAAGAACATTTGTATAAAGTATGGAAAAAAAATCCAACGAATCAAGTACTAAAAAATGAATATAAAGATTATGAAAAAATTTTAAATAGAGTCATAAAAGATGCAAAATACAAATTCGAAAACAATGAAATAAAACGCAATATAGACAACCCAAGACAGCTATGGAACATTATTAATACTACGCTTGGCAAAAAAATCCAGCAAAACAAGTCAATTGACTATTTAGTTGTAAATGAACAAAAAATTGAAGATAAGGGTACTATAGCAAACATAATGAATGACTATTTTTGTAAAGTAGGCTCTGATTTAAGTAACAAAATTTCTAATTTGCATGATGAACAATTAAAACTGCCAGAAAGAAATAACAAATCAATTTTTATCTATCCAACAGATAGTTTTAAAATTATAAAATGTATAGATTCGTTGAAAAAAAAAGCTGGAGGTGTTGATAATATAAATGCAAAAACGATAAAAACGTTAACAAATCATATAGCAAAACCATTGGAACACATCTTTAATCTATGTGTTCAACAATCCATCTGGCCAGATGCCCTAAAGTGTGCAGACATAGTTCCTATATATAAGGCTGGGGATAGGTCGTGTATGTCAAATTACAGACCAATCTCCCTGATATCAAATATAGCAAAAATTTTTTAAAAAATAATGTACAATAGATTGTATAGTTTTTTAACTGAATGCGAAATAATTTCTGATAAACAATTTGGGTTTGTAAAAAATAGAGGAACCATTGACGCTTTAAACTATATATCAAATATTATCTATAACAGTCTAGACAAAAGCATTCCTATTATCACCACCTTCCTAGATTTAGCAAAGGCTTTTGACACAGTAGACCACAAAATCTTACTAGATAAACTAGATAGATGCGGAATCAGAGGTAGTGTACTAAATCTGATAACTAGCTATCTCTCAGATAGAAAACAATGTGTTAAAATCCAAAACTGCAAAAGTAATTACAAAGATATACCCATTGGTGTCCCACAAGGGACCATATTGGGGCCTTTATTTTTCATATTGTATGTGAATGATCTATTGAGAGATATGCAAAATGATACTATTATGTCTTATGCTGATGACACTGTTATCATAGCTAGTGATAATACGTGGTCATCTGCTCAGAACAAGATGAATGAATATCTTAATAAAGTAGCGAAATGGTTAACCTTAAAATCTTTAAATATTAGTAAAACTGTGTATATAACGTATGGCAGCTACTGTGATAGTGTCCCCGACACATTACATATTACCATAGGCGACAACATAATAAAAAGAATAGAAAGCCATAAATATTTAGGATTAATTTTTGACTTTAACATGAAATGGGAGAAATATGCGAATTACATTGTCAAAAAAAACAAGATATCTAATTTTCATTTTTGCGAAAATTAAAAATACTATGGATAGCAAATCTTTAATGATGATTTATTACGCTTTCTTTCAAAGTTTGGTCAATTATGGCATAATAGCCTGGGGAGGAGCGTATAATAATTGTATAAACTTAATCCAAGGTATACAAAAGAAATTACTAAAGATTATAAATAAGAATAATTTCGTAACGCAAAAAATCCCCCTCACGATAAGACAACTTTTCAAATTGGAGGCTGTTTCTTTTCATTATATTAATTTGAGAGAGAAGTATTTGTCAAGCAAGAGCAATACTAGAAATAAGATTATATCACTCCCAAAAATTGAAAAAACTATAAGTAAGAAAAATAGCTATTTTGAGGCTATTAAGGTATTTAATGGATTGACTAGTGATCTCAAAACATTAACGTATAGTAAAGTCACAATTAAGGAAAAACTAAAAGGGTTTATAAGGCAAAATTACACGTTGTAAAATTCTAAGAAAATTCTTTATCTAATGTTACTGAATATTTTTGCGTGGAGATATATCGAAGTTATTCAAAACCAAAAATGTATTGAATTTCTACTTAGTTTATAGTTTTAGTTTTTAAGTTCTGTTTTATGTACCACCCCTATGTATAGGTAACTTTGTTTACCTCTATAGGATATGCCTTATAGGCATATGTATGTGGTTGTAATAAATAAATTGTAAATATCAAATATAGATTTACCATAATAAGAGAGTACGGTCTGAATTTTGTAGGCGGACTTTCTACCATCTTAATTGCTTCATCCCAAGTAACGTCTTTGATTTCAAGTGCAATTACATCACTGTCATCCACATAATCTTTGTCAAGGACTTCATCATGATCTACTAAACTGAAACAAGAAATGAGTATGAAATGAAATAAAACATTTACGTAACAAGAAACATTGATGTAGTAAACAAAGAAATTCTTGTATGTTGAGTTATTATTTACCTGCTGTTTACAAAAAGAGATTGTCGGTTTTTTCTTAAACACACGCTTCTACGAAGATTCTTTGACATCCTTGGATGCATATAATCAAAATATTTAAAAAAGAAGCACTGATTCACTCACAAAAATATGAATTAACTGAAAATATTTTATTCACGATGAAGAGGTTAATCGGATTGGAAATGAAAAAGTTCAATTGTATCATAGTTGTCAGCTCGAGATTAACTAAAATAACAACAACCGCGGAGTTGTTGACTCGGTTGCTAAACGCAATTTACGATATTCGAATTGCTATTTACTATATTTATGACACGTAAGCATTATCAACGTCCAAAAAGTTTTGAATTTGTCCTCCAATTATTTGCCTTATAATAAAAAATTAAATTGACTTTATGGTATATTAGTTAAATTATTTTGCAAAAATCTAACAGTATTTTCCAGTCACGCCCGTCAGTCACAGGATATGAAAGAAGAGTCTGCGGGGCGAGAGCAAGGAATTAACGCAGAGCAAAGAATGAACACGGCGCGCGGCTCTCTTCCCATAGGCTGCAATTCGCTCGTTTGTTGATTTTTAATTTAATCGATGACAGAGAACGGGTAGCCATTGAGCTTGTTCTTGTTTACTATTCTCAAAAATGCTAGCCGAATTTTCCAGTCACTTTATTATCTGATTGTTATAGACATTATCTAAAAGCCTCATTGACAAACTCTAATGAAATACATCCCCATGACAATTATTTGTAGATAGAGTAGTAATTCTTCTACGTTGGCTCGATCCCTCGGTGGTTATTCAAAATAGATTGCCTCGGGAAGACCGATAGTGCCAAGATCATTCTATTTTGAAATACAAAATAACGTTTCCGCCTGTTTCAGTTACATGATAGAAACTAATCGAGTCAATTCCCTGCGCAGCATGTTTCGACAGTAGAATCCTTGTAAGATTTGATGCAGTCATTAAAAATCAAGTAAAATTTCATTAATTATTGTTTCAATAATAATGGTGAGTGAAATTATCATTAAAACTTTCTTTTTCATTAATTTTTATTTAATTTAAATATCAAATTACATATTATCGTCGCTACCAACAAAACTATCATATTATTTCTGAAAAACGCTGGTCCATTCCATAAATGAAAAGATTTTAACGTATAAATAGCACCGTTTTGTTGTCTTTTTTCTGAATATTTCATAAACTTGATGGTAGGAGAACTGAAAAAGCAAAAGTCAAAAGTATAAGAATATTATAAAAATCATATATAGAAAAAAGTATAATACTTCTTCATCATTATATTACCATTGTTATCTAATAAGTTTAAAAGCACTTATTCGCTTATGCAAAATGCACATAAGTCTACGAAAAATAACGAAGAACGTATGTGAAATGCGTTTTCACGTACGCAAATGAGAGCCTTGAGACAGACCGTTATTATTATAACAAAACTTTTATAACATTCTCATAAACAAATCAATTTGGGGCCTATGAAGTTGAGCGAAAATAAGGTTTTCCGAGCTTCAAACAAAAAGTAAGATAAGACGCCTTGTCATAATATATGTATAATTTTATCCATTTTTGGTCCCCATAAGATAGAACGAGCGTACAATAATCTGAGAATCACACAAAATTAAAGCGAAAATGCTCATTTTTACCCCCAGTGGCAAAAATGTCTATTTTTGATTCATTTGAATTGATTTTTTCCATTTTCTTAAAAAAAAACGTAAGAACTGGCCAGTTAATAGGCAAAAACTAGATTGAAATTAAGTAGTGGCGAATTACTAGCCAGTTTTTAGGTTCATTCTACCAGGATATAATTTCGTTTCGTAATAAAATTCATATTAAGGGGCCACCACACCAGTTATATAGATATACTAACCGTGTTAAATTGACGCGCTCCTTTGCTCCCATCTTTCAGAAAAACGGCAGTACATAGAAGTCTGAAAAAATTGCTGCTTAAAGTTTTTAATACCGTCTTTGCGCGGAAGCGAGCTGGATAATAGTCATCAACGGGATCCTGGAGAAAAAGATACTTTAGAGTACGCTTTTCTTCCGAACGCCTAACTCCAGCCAAAATAAACAGTAAATGATCGATCTAATCTAACCCAAAATATGACATATCTGTGTTTACGCATCGCAGCCTTAAAACTACTAAGCGACGGTAGAGCTCTCAAGTAGGGCGGAAGAGAGTTCCAGAGGCACGTTCCCTGAGCTTTGAAGGAGTACAGCCCAGCGTCGATACGCGAGTCAGGAACTGCAAGTTCCTGCGGATCCCTAACCGAAGTTCTAGACTGATTTTTATCAAAAAGGGCAGCAAGGTACGGCGGATGTCCCATTCTAACTGCTTTATAAAGCATCACCGCCGCAAAGAACTCCCTTCTTGTCTGCACCGAAATCCAGTCTATCTTCCTCCTATAGGGGGAGATGCTCGTTCCTTCTGACACCACATAAGTACCTCACACATGAATACTGTAATCGTTGAAGTCGGGTGTTTTGCTAACCTGATACATCAACATAAACAAGAGAACAGTAGTCGAAGTGCGTTGTAACAAGGGCACCTGTCAACTGCTTACGCAGTGCCTCGGTGGTGCAGGATCTAAAGGATCGGAGACCATAAAGAATTCTATTAACCTTTCGACTAATCGCATTCACCTGCGGTTTCTATGTCATCTTTACACTTACGTGGTGCGAAAATTCGCATTTCAAACAGAAAAATTTGGGTACATCAGGCATATAATAGATTTTACATGGAAATAACAAAATACCCCCATCTTTTTAAATTGTAACAATCAGCATCTGCCATGAACAAGCGTTTAGAACCATCTCAAGAATAGAAATTAATTATAGTTAAATGATAGAGATTAACAGTCATTTTTCTGCGCAGCATGTTTTAAGAGTAGAATTTTCGGCTTCAATACATTATATTATTTATATTTAATTATCCAAAATCGTTCCAATGCATAATTCAAAGGGAATCTAGTTTACAAAATAAAAGTATAGAGTTAACATGGTCCATCGTGTGGGAAATGACTCTCTTAGTCTCTATCAAAATAAATTACTAGAGTAGAATGACAGAGACGTGTCTGCAAATATGTAAATAGTACCTTTGTATGTGTAAGAGACTAAAGTAGAAGTGTACAAACCGGCTTTAAGAGAGTATGCAGACGCTCTAGAAGTATAATAGTACTTGTCAGGAGAGTATAGAGTTAAAAAAATGATATAAAAACTACTTCAAGTATAGAAAACAGCTATATGAATTCAAAAGGCGACTGTTTGTAATTGCCAATGAAAAGTAATTAAAGTTATATGATAGAGACTAACGGAGTCAATCCCTGAGCAGCATGTTTCGAAAATAGAATTTTTGGCTTCTATACATTATATTATTTGATATTTAATTATCCAAAATCGTTCTAATGTTAGAAACTAACGGAGTCAATTTCTTGAGCAGCATGTTTTGAGAGTAGAATTTTCGGCTTCGATACATTGAATTAACAGTTAAAATGACTAATGGACAGTAATTACAGTTAGTTACATATTAGACTAACAGAGTCAATTCCCTGAGTAGCATGTTTCGACAATAGAAAGAAAATAAAAATGTTATTCATCATTCAAAAAAAAAAAAAATAATCCATTATATCTTGATCTTCTTAGCAACCAAATAGAATTCTAATCTAGACCAAATAACATGTGCATTGTTTTTAAGTCTGAAGTGGACCGACAGTTTATGTTTTTACATAACCTGAATTTTTTAGCAATTTTGATCTTCTGTGACACACAAAATATCTTTTTATTTTATTTTACTTCAAACACGGAAGTTTGCGAATCTGAACATGGCAATGTTCGTTTTATACGACGGTATGGTTTTGTAATTTAAAAATTTATATTCCTAAATATTATATAGTACATATAAATTTTCATAAGAAATGTATACATGAATTTGAGAAATTGTATATTTTATTTTAGGTTACCGTCTATTTAAATAATAAAAGAATTACAGGCTGCTGTCATTGGATTGATGACAATAATAAGGAAAAGTGTCCTGTATGTTTTAGATATTATGAAGACAATCCAAAATATTTCAATAATGGAATTGAAGTATACATATATCAACACGTTATTTTATTATATCATATTGTTTGATTTTTATCGCTTTTTTATTTATTGCAGATTGAAGTGTATTATAAATTAGATGTGGATATGCTATTACAATTAATGGATTAATTTTTGAACATTGAAACCATACATTTGATTTTGAGGAAAAAAATAATGGGTCCAGTTTACCGTTTTAGACGATTAATAATAAAAAGATCGAGGAACCGGACAACCTACAATATAATCAGTAGATAAGCTTACCAGATCACACGGATTCTAGTTCACCCCCCTCTCCTCCAAAAGTGATTTAGAATCCGACCTGTGTATTTTAGATGGAGGGTTTTCTGAATCACCCCTTCTGTCTAATCATATGCGAGCCCCCTCCTTGGGATGCCCCCCCTCTCAAAGTGATTTAGAAACCGAGGTGTGTATAAGCCCTATCCCTGAGTTGCCCCTTCTTCAATTTTTCCAAAATGTTTTAACCCTCTCCCCTGGATGCCCCCTCTCAAATTGATTTAGAATCCCTAGTGTGTATAAGCCCCATATAAGTTGTCCCTACTCCTGTAGGCCCT
>JAZHPH010001025.1:0-15119 GCA_037356405.1 Nasonia oneida | reverse complement strand
CCTTTTTGAAAGAACTTCTATATAAAAGTATATATATATATATATATATATATATATATATATATTTACAAATATTTTTATTGAAAAACTCATAAAATTTTACAGATTTAAAATGACGTTGCAATGCACCTTCAAAAATTAATTTTTAACATTGCTAGTATATATTATTTAGTATAGAAGAATCATTACAAATTATAAGGATTAAAACACAAAATAAACTTTTTATTATGTAATAAAATGGTTTTCCTTATTTTATCAAATAACAGCAGATAGTCTATACACGTAAATGATACATTACTAACATTCATATATCATCTGCGAGTTATCATTATTAGGACAAGAAAAAATCTCGGTTAGGGCAAGTTTTTTTTCACTTTTTTGCAGTTAATTTGTTTGGATTAGCATCAACAAATATATATTTTTCATAATTGTTTAGTAAAAACAAAATAATTTATTTCAATTCAAACAAATACTTCAATTTTATGAGTGATTTTTGTATACGTTTTGCGGTACTGGTTGCGCGAGTTATGTAAACCGTAATAACCGTCACCTGTTATTGATCACCTTCCACATGCCGAATTGATCGCCTTCAAGCTTCTCGAAACCTACAACAATTGAATGTTTATGCTTTCGGTTGTTGGCACGTACAGCGGAGCATGCATAAAGAACAATAGAAGGAGAAATGAATGTCTCTGTCGGGTCTCTAAGCTGTAAAGACATATCAAATGAACGTGATTAAAATCCATACCGAATTTCATTACTTACCTGCGAACTCACGTACTCACGTAGAGTGCTGACACAGAGGTCAAGACACTCGCTCTGATTTTAGGTGCATGATACATGTTGCAATCTAGTTGCCTGGTTTCGTTGAGTTTGAGATATGTCATCTGCGTGTTTATCGGATTGCAGTCACGCAGGCATTAGTCATAATCATTCATAATAATTTATACATACATGCATATATTTAGTCATGCGTACTCACACTGCATGCTCACTTACAAATATATACGCGCATATATAATATCTTCCTATATTATATGATAATTTTGGCAAGACTCTCCCCTACCACCATCCCACCGCCCTCTTACCACCCCTCCCTCCTGCTCCCCCCACTAAATAACGTAAAATTTTTTCATTTTTATGTGATTTTTGAAAATCTTTATAGCCCTCATACCGCCCCCTTTCAACCAAATAACGCACAAACGTTAGAGACCGCTCCTGCATTATCGGGGTTGAGACCGTTATATTTTCACTATGTTATTGTACAGTAAAATATGGCTGTACTAACAGTCTGGTCTTCAAAAATTATAATTATAATAATAAAAAATGTTCAATGACTGAAATTTTGATACAATATTTTCGAACAGTATTTATAATTTGGAATAAAAAATAATAATTTGTAATTAAAAATAAATGTTTGCTATCTGAAAAAAAATTAACAAATATTGTTTCTGTTCTGCTAGTTAAATCTATGATGATAATTGCTTACTTTGATAATTATGAATTTACATAGAAAATTTATAAAAAAATATTCGTACTTTAATTAATTACACAATTAATTTTGATTGATATAAACTGCACTATCATTTTTCAACGTAGCTGGAAGAAGATCATGTGTTCTACGAAATAAGTTAAATAGTTAATCTAAAAAAAAATTAACTTTTAAAAAAGTAAAACGTTAGGCAAGTTTGATACATTCCGCAACGAAATTAGAGATAGAAAAGAATTGAGATTAATCAAACAAAGTCTAGTTTATTATATTTAATCGTAATGAAGATAGGAACAACTCTCAAGATAATTACTACGTAACTTGCCATACCCGTTTCATTGTACTTATGGTGTTTGTATGACGTTCTAATGCATAAAAAGAAAATTATAGTTGTTTACCAATAAACAAAATGAAGCGGGCATGGTAAGTTACGTAGTAATTATGTCAAGAGTTGTTCCTCTCTTCATTACGATTGAATATAATAAACTAGACTTCGTTTGATTGATCTCAATCCTTTTTCAGGATACGTGCACGAAAAAAGCCACTTTCCATGCATGTAAAATGAATGGAAAATCGAGTAGCGGAAAAAACTACTCCCTTAGGAGGAAAAAGTCTTTTTCTCCCAAGGGAGTAGTTTTTTCCTCACTCTTCAGCCTATCGGATGGATCTGTGTGTCTATATAAGTATTTACAACATTTTCAAAATTTTCAAAATTTTCAAAATTTTCAAAATTTTCAAAATTTTCGAAATTTTCGAAATTTTCAACATACTATTGTTTTACTTTGTAAAGTACTCGAATTTTCTATTCCTTTCATATGCATGATAAGTGGCCTATTCGTGCACTTATCATAATAAGTACGGTGTGCAACAAGGGGGGAGTGGCCTTTTCAGACTCGGGTGATGTTTTGAGCACGAGTGGGAGTCTCAATCATCATCCTCGCTTGAAAAAGTCATCTTTCGCCCCTAGTTATGTAATGTACTATTGTTATCACATTCTCCCCTGGATAGGATGCTTACTCTATATTTCTTATCAAACAGGAAGGCTTTTTTCATGGCGTTCGGATTTATCCGCAGAGTACCTTTTTCGTTCAATCCTTTTGGGAGCTGTGGTAGCTCCTGCATATTGTCTTCCCCAAGCGAGTTGGCGATCCTGTGCAGGGCTTGCGCAGCCACTGCAGCCAGTGCCACTCTGAGTGGTTTTACATCAAGCAGCAGTCCCAGTGCCGCTGTTGGTGTCGACCTCACAGCACCTGAGATGCTCCTCACAATTTGGCTCCTCAGCCGTTCGAGGAGGATGTTTGAGGTGGAGAGGGCCGCTATCTTCCACCAGAGATTAGAGGAGAGATTGCCGATGCCGTGTTAAAAATGCGTGGCGAATTCGATCATGACGCCACTTGCGGCCTGCGATCGAACTATACGCATCTAGAAAAGGAGCGTAGGGGAAGTATACGCATCCAGCGGCAGTGGAGGAGAAGGGAGAGGCGCTATATATTCTTAGGTCCACGACTGTCGAATTTGCGCATCTACACCTCGCGGTAGTTTCAACCAACGCCAAATAACTATTCGGGCATATTATTGGACTAAAAAGAATGTTTTAACAACAACATAAGTGTACAAAAATTAGAATCTAAACTTTTGAAAACTCATGATTGAGAACTTTAATTTTTTAGAGGGATTATGGTTAAACCGACACAAACAAGTTAAGCTTAAACTTAAACAAAGCTAAATTAAACTAATAAGCCACCCCAGGCTCCCGATAAACATATGCTACTTTCAGTTTTCATATGCCAACGATGATCGTGGCGGCGCGGTCTATGTTGTTGCTTGCTATTCTTATGCACTCGGGTTCGAGTCCAAGTCTCAGCAAATTTTTTTTCCTACTTGCTGATAAAATATATAGTATACAATAATAACGCAATATGCCATTCTACTTCTGCAATTATATTTCAATTTGAGTTGAGCGCGCTCTCGCTTCGCGTGTAGAACCTATTGCGGCCGCCTTCACGTATATTTATGTATGAGACTCGTGTCTCGTTACATCTTAAAAATTCATGATTATTGAAGGTTATTATAACTATATAGACAACTTTATTTCCAAGTCCTTTCATGAAACGGATCTGGAGTCTTTCTGTTTGTTTCTCTTTGACAATTGACGCGCCTTATCGCGGCAAATGTCAAAAAATACAACAACTTGAAAGAATTATATATGAAGTAAAAACAATTCTGATATTAAAGTAATACATAATCTTAAAGGATGCTACGTGCCAAAGAATTGGTAGCGATTTTTCTTTCGGCAAAGCTTTTCTCGCGGACGCATAGCTCCACGATTCGAGTCGCAAACGTGAATATCTTTGTTCGACTAGGGCTATCTTATGCGTGGCTATTTTTTTTTTTAGCTATCTGCTCTTCGTGAACTAGGGTATCGGATATCTTGGGATAAAAGGTTAGTTTTGGTGGGATTAAGTTGTTCGATTGAGTTATCTCATAATCGTGAGTCTCACCGTAAGTCGTAGGATACAGGTGACAGCTCAGGTAGTTAAGATACCAAACGGCGTCTGCAGGTTTAAGTAGTGCGATTAACGGTGTCGTTATTTTTGCTGTCACGTTTTTGTTAACGAATAAAACATTTCTTGCTGCGATTTTCCGTACGCCTTGCCTTATGAAAGTCCTGCTAGCCCCGCTATCAACTAGTGCTTTAAATTTATTTCTAGCTATATCTATGGTTGTGTATAGCAGGTCAGGTGTCGTATGCGGTGGATTGTAAAGTTTATCTGCTATCGTTTATTGCTTATGTAAAACTTCCTCCCTGGTTGGTTGATATCTCAAGACTTTTACTATCGAGACTGGGATTTGTTTTTTTAATTATTTGTCGGTAATATAGTGAGCAAACAAAAGTTCTTTTCTTTCTTCCGTAGTTAAACTTTTTGAATTACAACTCGGTCTATAAGAGACTGCTATCTAATGGCACGTCTCCGTTACTTTTGCTGACGTTTGTTACTTCATTCACATTTCTGGAGATAGCCATCAAACCGTATTGGTTTTTATAATTATCCGAGGCAGCCTCAAAGACTTCCGAGTTGTTACAGATAGCCGTCACATTTTGCGCATTATCATAGGTAGCCATTAGATATCCCGTTTCTTTATAGATAGCCCTCGAATTTTCCGCTCTGTTCGATGTATAGGCAGCTGTTATTTCCTGACATTTGTTACTTTTTGAGATAGCCTGTCTATCTGATTTTAGTGAGGCTTTGGAGGAGTTCGAAATCGCATCAACCTCCCGTTGCGGCTTTAGTTTTTGTTTCCCGTGTATTCCGGGCAATTAGTTTTAAGATAGTCTTCTAACCCATATTTGCTGCAAAATATCTCTGGCAGATTACAAGTCGGACAGTTTCTAATCTTTGCCTCCGTTTTTTCGCATTTATAGCAAACTATTCTTTTAGAATTTTGGCAGTCTCCCGAGAAGTTTCCCGGTTTTCCGCAGTTATAGCAGAGTGTTTGTGTCTATGCTCCTGCTCTATTGTTCCCTGGGCTCGTATTCGATATATTGGTATTTTTCGATGGTCGCAGATTGCTGTTATTATAACGCTTGTCCCGTGAGTAATCTACAGCGTTTAAGGCCTCCTCCTCTAGTGGAATCTCTTCAGTGTATACTGGGTCTATTTCCCCGCAAGACTGCTCTACCTTGCTCTCGTCTATGCACAAGTTCGCTAGGACTTGACGTTTACTGTTTCTAACTCTTGAAACGTAAAGATTTCCGATTTATCAATTCGGATTTGCAGTCGCGGTTGCATGCTGCGCAACGCTAAGTCAGTCTCTGACGCTGCTCCTAGCGGCGGGACTATGCAATCGAACATCGATTTAATATACTAGATTTTGAACAGCGCGCGTTGCGCACCCTAACCAAGAAAACGTTTTTAGAGTGTTTAGACTTCTGACTTAGACGTATGCGCACTACACGAGCGAATCACATAACGTCTATCTTGGCTTCACAACATCCGGTCATAACTTTTTTATATAGGGAAATGAGATAATCCACTAATGGCTCTAGTTCACCTTGTGTCCTGCGTCGCGCGTTTTCCATTAATGCGTACTGGAAATCCGCATCGGAAAAACGAGCACGCCACGCGTCCTTGATACATACGATGTATCCTTGATACGTACGATGTGGTTGATGCAAAAAAGCATTGTGCTTTAAACACTTTTATGAGGACTACCATTATTGGTAAAACATCGTAAAATAATATATTTTATGCTCAATACAAAAAATGCACTATGGCAAAAGATAAAAGATTGTAGATTATTATTATACTCTAATATTATAAACAAAAATACATTATAAGTTGAATTTACAATAAAGGAATTTCAATAACATTCTGATAACAATTTCTACGGAAATTATAAAACTGCTTCACACACAGAATTTTCTTGTTTACAAATTTAGGAATTTGAGGGGGTTTGGTTAAAAAGCACAACCATTTAGCCTATTTCTTTAGGGGTTTAGGGTTTAAGGCTCTTTAGTTCACATGTACAGGCTACAAAGATCACACATTTATAACAAGATTATGAAGCGCCCTCTTTTACTCTGCTTAGAAATTCCTTACGATCTTCATCGCACCTACCCGAGAATTTCAAATTGCATTTGCGCATAAACTCGAACGCGCTGATAGGAGTAGGTACAATTACTCTGCGCTCTATGGTATTTTGGGCGTTGTTAAAACGTACTTTTCTCGTAGTCTTTGCTCTATTACTTATTGCCGGAATTGACTGCTGTTGGTTATAGTTTTTATTTCTGCGTTTGTTAATAATAGTTTTGCGCCACGTTACCAAAATTGTCAAGATTTCCTGATGATTCATAGGTAATACATTATCCACTTGTCACCGTTATTTAAGCGTATCAAGTTTCCAGACAGGTTTAAATTTGATACGTCCGTTATTAGGTGTCTATTGTTGCCCAAACTCGGCTGGTTAAGACGGCCGTTTGGTTGGCCGGAGTGAGGTACGTTCCATGTATTTGACATAGCCGTAGATGCCATTAAGCTACGTTAGGTAACCCTGCCGCATTATTATTTTACGGTAAAACTCTTCACGTAAATCCTAAAGATAGCCTCTCCGATTGAGCAAGATACTTGATTGTGTTTTGCGGTAGATAGCCTGTATTCGTTTGCAACAGGTAGCCTGACTCCGCTTGTTTGACTGAGCTTCTATGTGCGTTAGACAAAGCAGCCACCGCCGTAGCTAGTCCTTAGCTTTGCCTGCCTGTTGTTCGCGAAATGTTGCCTGTCTGTGTGTGTGGTTTTAGCTCTACGTCTATAGCGAAATCGCAGTTACTGTCTATAGAGCTTGAGGTTTTTGGTGTGTCAAGCACGGATCTGCTTGTTAAAGGTACGCTTTGCGTACTCGCTGTTACTATCGCAGAACTAGTTGGAGGCGCATAAGGAGGTAGTGGATCGTCTATTTCTATAGCCCTACCGATCATCGCGGGCGGTGACGATGTTGGTCGATACCTTGCTTGACACACACCTCGTTTGGTAGGCGGCGTAGTAGATCCACCTTGCTGCCTGTCGTCTCCAAACCTCTGCCTGCTAACTCCTTACACGATTTATTATAGGTAGCCATCGATTCTCTGGAATTGTTTAGAACGTATAAGGCGTTTAAGTCCCCGCTTATAAGAGGAATAATATTTCCTAAGCCCAAGAATGCAAAGTATATTGTAACCGCATTTCACCACTCGAAATTTCAGTACTCGCAGCGCTACGTAATTACGAATATCAAGTACCCCGATATTTATTGCTTGTACCGACTAGACGTCGACCCCCAAACGGTCTTCTTTCGAAATTCGACCGTTGCGACCGCACGTGTCGGCTTGCTGTTTACTGCGCCGGCGCAACAGTGTAGGACTGTTTTTATGACGCCTTGAATAGGCGCTGGCCTGTCTTCAGCTGCCTTTGTCTCAGCGCTTTTCGGATACTACTTGCTACACGTATTTTCTACTTCGTTATTAGAACAATGTATGACGTTGTTGTCGAAGCGTTGAATATATTTTTCAGCCGACAGGCTGCTAGTCTAAACTAAAAGTTTTTTTATCTCCTCCTGTAATTGTTTTCTTGATATATGTCGCAGTATTATGAACTAATGATTATTACGCTCTGCAAGACATTTTCAGAATTCGCATTCTGCATATTGATTTATGATAATTTAATAAACTTCATTGTAATAAAATAGTACTTACAAATAAAGCAGTATAGAAACCTCTCTGTGTTTCCCACTGTTTTAACATTTGTTCTGCTGGCTTAAGAACATTAGGATCCTGGCTGCCAGCCTCCTCAAGAATTTTTATTACTGAAGCATCCATTAGGTACTAGAAGATTGATAGTTATTTACAAATATATATCTAAATAATCTATAATATACAATAGACACATATATTCTGACAATTGAATGTAAAAAATAAATATTCGAAACTGCCTAGAAATAATATGCACATTTATATAAAAAACAATTACAAACACCTAAATATCGCATTCTTATTAATGAATCCGTTATGCTTTTAAATATCGACAGGTTGAGATTCTGAACTGTTTCACTGCTATAACTTTTGTCTCAATTACCAAATGACATGCTCGTTATCCTTAAGTAATCCCACCCATTAAGGTAGTACGATTAGGTGGCTGGTCAAAACAAGTCTACTTTTTATTTTTTGTTTGTTTGTGATATATTTTTAATGATAGAAATCGCATGAGTCAAGGTACGAAAAATAATGATTATGCACTTACATCTAGCGATTCTATTTACTATAATTATGAAAAAAAGGTTTCAGTGAAAACTGACTTTTATTTATTACCAGGCTTGCAGATTCTAATAATCAAAAAACTTGCCTATCAGCACTCAACCTATTCGTTGTTGTTCAATTAATAATCTACGAAAGATTGGTTAGAGGACGTGGATGTGTGCGGTCGCGAGCGATAGCGTCTTATCGAATTTTCGTGTTTCTTCATAATTATTTGAACAAATAAATAAGAAAAAAGTGTGTTAAAGTTCAAATTATTGTGTAAGTAATAAGCGGTGATAATTATTTTTGCGGATATTTGTGCAAGCTGATTGTAAAAATCGAGTAAAAGAAAAGTCATACTTCGAGGTGAGGTAGCAGGGCAAACAATGTGCGCTTAGGTATGGAAACAAAGGAGAACATCGACGAGATGCCTGGAATATCAACGAGGGCAAATGACAATTACAAGGAAAAGGACGGAAAATTGACGGGCAACAAAAATACGGCAGACTTGAAACAAACGACTTTCGATAGCAAGATGAAGAAGCTAGCGTTCTCGAAGAAGGATAGAGAATTCAAGAAAATCAAAGAGAAAGTAAGAAACTTAAGAAAAGAAAAGTTAGCGATAGAAAAAATGAAGACAGAATTGAAAGAATAGTAATTAACTGTAAGTGAAAGAGCAGGAAAGTTAAAAAACAGGATGAAAGTAATTGAGAATATGAAAGTCGAGCGGAAACCGCGATGAGGCTAGTTAGTAGACGCTAGGTTAGAAGAACTCTCAAGAAATGGCAACGCGTGTTCCGCTTCGTTACGCGGTTCGGCACGTAGTTTTGCAAGTGGCGGTTCAGCTAAGAGCAGATAAAACGAAACTAGCGCGCCACGCGCGGCTTTTAGGTCTCACGATTTACATATAAGGCACGACCGCTGAAGTTCGCGCTTCGCGCTCGCCAAGTCCACCGACATTCACGCTGCGATCTCGCTACCTATCGTCTGTGTTAGTTATCTACCTCAAAAACCGTTTTTGAGGATTATACTTATAAAGACAAGCGGGACTACGGGTGTGATTTCATTTTTTTTTATTCAATATCGAGTGGCGCGGTACCGGTAGCCAGGGTAGCCGATGAGGACGTCTAGGTGAAGTGCACCGTGGTTTTTTTGTGTCTCAGTGTAAAAATCATTCGAGGACAGTGTCTAGATGTACAGGTTGGCCGATGACGAGGTCTAGGCAGTTCGCAACGTGGTTTTTTGTGTCTAGGTAAATAAATCATATGAGGATGACGTCCAGGTGTACAGGATGGCCAGTGACGAAGTCTAGGTGGTGCGCTTTGTAGATTTTTGTGTCTTAGTGTAATAATAATATACGTGGACAGCGAAAATTTACACCTATCCAAATTTTTTAACATACATTATCAATCATAGACACCATACTAATATTTTGCGACAGAGCAATCAGTGTTTTCATGTCAATGATAAAAATGTTACAAAGAAAACATGGTCGAAAGGTGCTACAGTAGCTTTTATTTCATTTTTAGGAAAAAATTTACTTAAAAGGACCTCTAAAAAATTGACTTTTAAAAAAGTAAAAGGTTAGGCGAGTTTGATATATTCCGCTATAAAATTACAGATACAAACGAACTGATATCAATCAAACAAAGTCAAGTTTATTATATTTAATCATAATGAAGCAAAAAAAAATTGTTTTGTTTAATCAAGGGCTTACTTAACTTAAAGTTAATTTATATGTTAATCCATTAGAAACAACTCTGAAGATACTTACTACGGAACTTGCCATGCCCGATTCATTTTGTTTTCTGGTGAACAACTAAAATTGTTCTTTTTATGTATTAAAACATGATACAAACACGATAAGTACAATAAAAAAGGCATGGCAAGTTATGTAGAAAGTATCTTGAGAGTTGTTTCTAATGGATCAACATATAACTCTAAGGGGTCAAGCCTGGGTTAAATCCTGCAAAAAAAAAGATATTTTTCTTACCAAAAATTTTTTTATTTGATGTAATTTCAGAGAAAAAATTCTATCGAAAATATATAAAACATATGCCAACATGTATATACCTTTTAAAATCATTAACCAAAATTCATGACATTTCACTATATAAATAAGTGTTTTTAGTCACTTGCCACGGCTTTCTGAAAGTTCCGGATCGTCTTCTTATGTCTACCCGGGCTTCAAATGTACCTTAAACATGCCCCCTCAGACTGAACTAGAGGCATTTCTAAAAAATATAAATTAAATATTGCTAGCAACAAATTTTGTTGCTGGCAATGTTTAATTGATATTTTTTAGTTAACAAAATTTGTTGCTAGTAATGTGACGAGACACGAGTCTCGCACATGTAAATACGTGTGAAGGCGGCCGCAATAGACGCGGCATGCGCAGCGAGTGCGCGTGCGCGCGCAACATCCG
The DNA here is from genome assembly GCA_037356405.1 of Nasonia oneida. Lineage (NCBI taxonomy): Eukaryota > Metazoa > Arthropoda > Insecta > Hymenoptera > Pteromalidae > Nasonia > Nasonia oneida. The sequence continues at coordinate 4,436 of JAZHPH010001025.1, read as the reverse complement.
CAGGGCGAGTCCACACGAGCACGGAGCGCAGCAGCCGACGAGAGACTCAGCGACGACTCGCCAGGCGGTGCACCGTGAACGCACCTATACACATCCACGCCGCGCGCCTTTATAAGGCAGATCGCGCGGCGCAACGAGCAGTTCTACTCGAGCTCCACTCCGGGTAGTATCGTGCGGACACGTTGCTACAAGGAACAGCGAGAGATATACCTACGCCGACGGAATCGTCTCGTGAGCCCACGTGACGATTTGGTAGACGAACCAAAACCCGAAACTTCGAATTGCCATCGTGAGTACACGAGGCAACCCGGAACACGCGAACGACACCGAGCCTCGTCTACGTGAGCACACGTGGGCGACACCCGGTGCCACCGTAAAGTCCTAACCTACATTCCGACACATTGCTGCCTCCCTCTGCCACTGTGAGCCCACAGGGTTAAGGGAGTAACAATAGTTCCGCCGGCGATTCGCCCGGTCGTGAGCTCACGTCCTGGTGAAACAAAGGTAAATTCCTAACCAACAAAGTCAGCCTTACGCTGACATCTCACGACTAGCTTTATCTCTGTGTGCACACAGGATAAAGAGAAGAACGAGACGAGCGACGAAGATTTGTGAAGCCGTGCGCTCACGACTCCACAAATCTGAGGGATAAACTCAAAATACCATGACACTATCCCGGCCGTTACTGTGCGTACACAGAGCGGTCGAGATCATTGTTACACGACACATTCGGATCGGCGTAGCCGTGCGCACACGACTCCACCGTACCGAATGAACTCCTAACCTCAAAATCCGCCACCGACCCGTCATACCGTCACCGAACCGATACACCGCAGCCGCGAACACCGAATCATTCTTGTAACGAAATCGCGTATATGTTCCTGTAAATTGTGGACCGCGTTAGTTTAAACAATTCTACTTGTAAAGGCGAAGTATTTTTAACAAGACGCATAATTGATTTCTGTTTCAGCCGGGATTTAACAACTGATTCCAAATGCTAATGTTTAACTAAGAAATATATTTTGTTATTGTTGAGAATATAAAAACAGGCTCTTTTTTGCTCCTTTCCCCTACCCTGATCCTGGAACCGACTGACTATCCAGTCTCTTGGAGAAAGTTAAACCGTTACAGCAATATTTAATTCATATTTTTTAGAAATATCTCTAGTTCAGTCTGAGGGGGCATGTTAAAGGTACATTTTAAGCCCGGATAGAGTAAAGAAGACCGTCCAGATCTTTTAGAAAGTCGTGGCAAGTGACTAAAATAGTACATTACGATACTCTTGACTTAAATGGTTGTTTTTTACACAGCGCAGCACCCGAGCGTAGCGAGGGCGCTAAACGCCGTGTAAAAAAGAACCATTTAAGTCAGGAGTATCGTATAAAATTATATAGCACAGACTGCTGAAATCAGCAAGTCTCGCCTATTCGTGACTAAAGTAGTCCTTAATGGCACCGTGAAGTTAGCGCACGAGCCGAAGGGCGACTATCTGTGCCAAAGGACTACTTTAGTCACAGATAGGCGTGACTTAACAGCGAATTTTAGCCACACTGTGCTATAAACACTTATTTATAAAGTAAAATGTCATGAATTTTGGTCAATGATTTTACGAAGTATATACATGTTTTTTTTTCGATAAAAATGGTGTATATTTTATATATTTTTGATAGAATTTTTTTTTTTTCAAATTACATCAAATAAAAAATTTTTTGGTAAGAAGAATATCTTTTTGTTTTTTTGCAGGATTTAACCCAGGCTTGACCTCTTAAGTTAACTAAGCCCTTGATTGAACAAAACAATTTTTTTGCTTTATATTATATATTTATTTATTTATTTATTTATTAAGTAACCAGGGTTTATGGAGCTCTTTTTCATATAAACTCATGTTTATGGATCCCGGGCTCCATAAACATGTTTTTTTTTATTTTTGATACAAATATAAAATCTTTAAGATTTGTAAAAGATTCGGATCAAAATTTGATTAAAATTTAAAAATATTAAAAATTGTTTAATTTATAATTTGAAAAATTTGAAGTGTTTAAATTAAAATTTTGTTTTTTCAAATTCTTTAAATTTCTAAAACAAAATTGAATTTTCACATTTTGTTTAAATTTTTTAGAATTTTCAAAATTTTCAAAATTTTTGTACACTTTTTAAAATCTTTTAAAAATATTTACATTTATAAAATTGTTAGAGCATTTTACATTTCTAAATTAAAAAAAAAACTTGTTTCTGTTTATGAAGCCCGGACTCTATAAAAATAGTAACAACCCTAGTTTATGGAGCCTGGGCTTATCGATTTCAATCGGCTATAATGGTTTTTTCTAGCAAAGCTAGAAGAAAATCAACTATAAGCTTAGAATATGTTAGTATATTCTATAATACTTTAAAATAAAATCTGAAATATATTAATAACGATAAGCAATGTAAACTTTTAGTATAGAAGGTATAAGTTAAGGGTGGCAACCTCACCTTGCACATTCATGCATATAATAACATATGCATGACATACTCTACACTCGCACTGGCATACTATTCTGGCATGCTTATTTTAATGCAGGTGTGGATTAAAGAAACATCAGTTAAACTTGTGTGTTCAAGATTACCAACGATGAAATCTGGATTTTATTATACTTTAACAAATATTCTCAACCCAGTTCGGGAGTCAGTCACTGGCAGTACCTCTCACTATAGTGGCATATATGCAGTGAACTAATGCAACATGTAAAATTTTTGACGTGGACACTTGTTTAATTATGTAAAAATAGACAAGTGTGACAGTTTTTACTTATGTCTTTGATATAGTTGTTCAACGATGAACTCTACAGCTTTGTCGGCCAAATTTGCAGATAGGTGTTACTATGAGAATGTAAACTACAATACTTGAAATATAGACAACTTGGTATATTGTTTCAACATGTTGAAAGAAATTACCATGCATAATTTCAGCTCTCTAGGTATGATATTTTTTAATTGAGAGCAAAACCTAATTCTCAATGATTATACGATTACCTGTTCTACGATTTTCTTTTTGCTCTTATTTAAAAAATATCATACCTAGAGGACTAAAATTTTGCAATTTAATTTGTATTTGTATGTTGAAACAATATATTTAGTTTAATTCATTATAGCTGATATGAATTTAATTTTGATGTATAAACCTATATGTATATTTTGACGCCAAAGCCCCCTATGGCTTTTCAAGATCAAGGCTATTTTAAGATCAAATGCCGAACTAAGACGACAAAATAATAACTGACATGGCAGTCTGTTTTTTAAATAATTTAACAAGTCTTTACGCGAAAGAACAAACATTGAACTTCAATATCATCGATTTAGCATGATAATGACAGATTTGGATGTTGACAGTAACTGGCTCGCAGTATCTGTGCGATTCTCTTTTCAGACCTCATCGGTGGTAATATTTGGGCACATAGATGCCACTTTTTTATAATTTACACTTAATCAACAATAATTTAATCAGTGTATATTATATCATTTTTAACATTGACTGAAAACGTGAGAACTGTGTGTGCTGTATCTGCTATTCTGCTGTATATAGCACAGCAGATAATATATACAATCTGTATACTATACGTGGTATATACTTTTGTATGTATATGTGTGTACGGTTAGATGCTGCTCGCGTTGCTATATAAGTATAATTAAGATAAAAGCAGACAGCCTGTACCACGTACCTATACTATAAACACGGAGCATACTAGGTTAGGTTGTTACTTTTTGTCTTTTTAACACGTACATTCATTTGAAAAATACTCATCGTAAGACCTTCAAATTTAGACATTTAAATTTAGAATATGGGTGAAATGAATACACAATGAATAATAGTAGTTTTACTGCCTTTAACAGATTATCAAGTGGCGCGGTAGCGCCACGAAGGCGAGTTTGAGAAGCAGACGGAGCCGCAGCGCCCGCGCCACTATTTACTTCTATATTGGTGTTCGGATTTTTCATTTACAGAAAAAAAATGCTTATCATTACTGTTCGTAAGTTATTTTGACTTATTAGCATGTTTTAATGCTAAACTATGATATCCGATCAAAATATTAGCAAAAAAACGGTTTTATGTCATAATAAACGAGTGTGTATTTTAAGAATGCTCATATGCTCATTCAAATTTTCTTCCTCAGCCCAAAAGTGGTAGGACCGTGAAGTTAGCCGCAACAAATGTTAGGACCGTGAAGTTGACCGCGCAGCTATATATACAGATGGATATTGCTTTCTCATCGGGTTTTCTGCATGCTCGCTCACATCTAGTTTTTAGTGTTTATAGGTGTAGAAATAATTCGAGGGCGGTGTACGGGGTGGCCGATGACGAGGTAAAGGAGGTGCGCTTCGTAATTTTTGTTGTCTAGCTAAATACAATATATATATATATATATATATATATATGGGACGATCCATGTCAACCGGAT
>JAZHPH010001024.1:0-15184 GCA_037356405.1 Nasonia oneida | reverse complement strand
TGCAACGAATTCGTAAATTCGGAAGTCGTTCCAAATTCAATTGTAAACGCCTTGAATGTGAAAAATAGCATTGTAAAACATGAATGCAACATAAAAAACTATGGAACAACCCTCAAATCAACAATAAATAGGGGTTGGAATACTTTAAGACCATTAGCCCATGCCATTTCAGCGTTATTGTCGAATAAAATGTTCATTAATGCAAGTCACTGGATTTTTAAGACAAATTATTGTTTTAATAACTAATTTACACTCCCTTAATAAATTTCGTCAAGATCCGGGGTGAGGAACCCTTTCAAAATGGCGGCCGAAAGTCCGTTGCGTATGTCATTTCGGCTTATATGACGTGTCAAATTTTTATTATTATGAGTCACTGGAATTATATGACGGATTATTGTTTTAATCGATAATATACAACCCAGAAAAAAATTTCGTTAAGATCTAAGATAAGGAACCCTTTCAAAATGGCGGCCAAAAGGCCAGTAGCCTATGTAATTTCGGATTTTATGACGTATTATAATTTCATTAATGCGAGTTAGTGTTTTTTTTCAGAATTTTTGTTTCACTAAACCTTCAAATAATTTTTGTCATGTATTCGTATTTTGTAATGAATGTACGCTTGATTTAGATTTTTTTTGTATCAAATAGTAAAATATTATTACATATCGAAATAAGATATTAACAATGCAGAATAAGAGCACTATACTTACCTGATACTTATCTTAACGCACCTAATGCGTATTTGATGTTCATATGGTACTTGCGATTGCATATTATTCTTCTTTTTTTGTCTTAGGTTAAGTTTAACACATCGTATGTTGTTAAGGAGTTTACGTTCTTTTGCCATTGTTTTTATGCATTATTTCTTATATCAGGGCAAGTGTAACTTTAACAAACATCGTATGTCGTTAAGGAGTTTACGTTCTTTTGCCATTGTTTTTATGCATTATTTCTCTTATCAGGGCAAGTGTAACTCTAACAAAGATTGTTTGTCGTTCAGGAGTTTACGTTTGCTTGCCATTGTTTTTATGCATTATTCCTCCTATATCAGGGCAAGTGTAACTCTGACAAACATCGTTTGTTGTTCAGCAGTTTACGTTCTTTTGCCATTGCTTTTATTTATTATTCCTCTTATATCAGGGCAAGTGTAACTCTGACAAACATTGTTTGTCGTTCAGGAGTTTACTTTCTTTTCCCATTGCTTTTATTCATTATTCCTCTTATATCAGGTCAAGTGTAATTCTGACAAACATCGTTTGTTGTTCAGCAGTTTACGTTCTTTTGCTATCGTTTTTATGCGTTATTTTTTTTTGTATTACAGCAAGTGTAACTCTAACAAAGATTGTTTTTTGTTTACGAGTTTCGGTTTGCGTATAATCATGAAAAAGATTTTTAAATTGTTTATTTGCAAAGGTTATAGGATTTGTTGAAAGAAAATGATACTGACAGTACACTAACTAGACGCATGATGATTAGTATCAACACCTATGCTATCAATTAATTTACTGACTACATCATGTTTACCTTGAATCCTATTTCAGAAACTTTTTATTGCAATAAGCAATGATCAAATTTGTTAATTAATTATATTTCAATATGTTTCTCACATTTTTTCTTCATGTTGGCAGTATCTTTGGCACAGTTTACAAACAAATGGAACTAACTGATTTCGCGTAATATCAGTTGGACTAGACCTATTTTTTAATTTTTTTTAATCAATTTCTGCTTTAAAAGTACAGCGTTCATGACATTTACGTTTGCATATTGTACATTTTATACATTTTTCCCCACATGTCGTTGCGGGACAATTCAAGCATATGCTTTCCATATTCTCAGATTTTAATAATAATGTGTATGCGATTTCATTTCTATATGTTGCTGGATTAAAATTCATATCGAATTGTTGTCTTGATCCCAGACAAAGCACGTAATGCATTACATATGATCCACAACTATGTCCATCGTCATGTGGTTGGTACGGGCGATTTTTCACTTCTTCTACTTTCCATTCGATATTTCGTAATGTTGCAAATGAGGAGTCGTGTGCGCAAAATTCTGTGAAATTTATAAATGCACTGACAGCTCCATCCTTATCAGAATCATTTCCATATGCATCTAACAGCATTATTTTTCTTTCTTCTATTTTTATGTACGTTAGTCGCCAGTGACTACAGTACAAATACGGAAGTAACAAATTATTTTTTATGCGTTTCTTGGTTCTAAAGATGAATTTATTTTTGTTGACTCTTTCATGACTATGATCTCCGGCTATAGTAATGTTATCATCCGTCGGTACATAAGTAACATCTGTCCATTCATCGATATGTGTAGCGACGAATGAATCTATCACAATTCCATTGATCCATATTTTCTGTCGTAATGTTGAGAACTCCTTTGCAAATAATTGAAATTTTTCATAAGTAACCGAATGCCGATTAGTGTATCGACTAAATATAGGCGTTGATGACTTAGATAACAAATAATATTCCACATTTCGTATTAGACCATTGCAAAATGTTTTCAATTCTGTAATGGTTTGCGTTTTTATCATTTCGTTCACATTACATTTTCTCTTAGCACGTGTGGAACTTTCGTTTTCTTCTTCTCCTACGTCTTTAGTGATAGCATGCTCTGCAATTGAATCAACGAGCACTTCACTACGTTCTTCATTACCACTGTATTCTCCAAGTAATGTATCATTTTTTGAGCTTTTAAACTCAACATCGTCTTGATTCGAGTTATTTGTCTCATGCCCTCGTGATCTCTTTAAATTCTTTCTCTTTGCAAGCGCTGCCTCTACATTTACTTTATGATCTTCGTCCATTATTAATCTCATGAGTTTGCCCAAGCCAATTTTTTTTGAATGTCCTACACCTTTAATACTCTTCTTTTGGGGATTCCACTTTTCTTCTGAAACTGGATTAGGTTCCGTTTCCGGAAACTTGTGAATTTTTTTGACCTTTCGTAGCACTGTTTTCGCCTTATTTTTCATTGACGATTTTCTGGTAACCGCATTCCGTTTCTTTTTGGATGGAGGTTCACCTGCGTTTTTCTCTTTCTGTGCTTTTCTCTTTTTCATTGCTCTTGGCTCTACCTGCAGTGTATCGTCGTCATCTGCATCATTTTGCACTGTAGGATACTTTGGCTTTTTTTGAACTGCCTTCGGTTTTATTTTTGCATCCAACATTTCACTTGCAACTGTCGATTTAGTTCTATTTTCTAACTGTCGTATTCGGTCAGCAATCGATCTCTGACAATTACCGCCAAAATCAATTTCTTTTGTTGTTCTGTTAGAACTTTCAACGTATGCATTACTTATTCGAGATATATTGGAACCAATTAATTTCAAATCTAACGCGCTCCACATTACAATATACGGCATCCACTTTGTTCTTAAATGTTCAATAAATTTTGGCGCATAGAATTCATTGGGCATTCCAATCTCAGTCTCTTCATCGTCGCTATCAGTGGCTTCCGCTTCATCAATGTCTTTTAAAGTTTCATACGCTATACTTTCATACCTTTGGAAAAAGGGTGAACTTCTATAGATAGTATCGCTATCTTCATCGTCCAGTGCTTTATCATCATCTGAAAGTTTATCTACTTCTTCTAAAACTTTTATCTCCTCTGGATGTTTACTTTTGTGGTTTAGTAGGACAGCTACATAATCTTGAACATGTTTTTTGTTTGGACTGCACAGCAATTTAATAATGTTCTTGAATAGCATGTCCGTTTCGCTCAATTCTCTGGAAAGGCATAAGAGAGCCATACATTCCAATAGCAAAGACTTAAATTCTTTGTATTCTGGAAATTTCTTTTTGATTGTAGTTGATACCATGTGCATGAAATGCGCATAACACAATTTAATCAACATCAAATCTTTTCTAGGTGACTTTTTTGCTACACAATATTTATACATTATTTTTAAATATTTAACAATCTGCATTCCATTCCACTCAATCGATAGACCATGAATGAATACCCACGACCAGTCAATGGTAGCGACTTTTGCAATCGGCCACTTCTTTACTTTCTCTAAAACAAAATACTTGTATTCTTTTAAAAATTGACTGATTGATACCACTGTGTGAGTGCATGTAATCAAATGAGCTAACTTAACAATATCAGTCTTTCCTTTGAATAATATAACATAGTAAAATATCTTTTTACATGGCACATTGTACGGCTTGCGCACATAGCTTCCAGTTGCATCTATGTGCAAAACAACTGGTTCCTCTTTAATTGCGATATCTAATTCAGCTTCTCTATACATTATCGCACTTAAAGGATTTCCTGTACTTCGAAGAAATGGATCATCTTTTTTTTGCTCTTCTACCCAAAGTTGATTCAAATCTGCAAGATCAAGAGACTCTAACTTCAGTCGGTTTGCACAATTCGCTTCAGATTTAACCTTGCAATAAGTATTGTATTTTCTCAACTTTCCTGGATGTCCATCTTTGAATAATTCTACGTTTGTATTAATCTTTTGCTCTTCAACATAGGTACACACTCTTTCATGTTTCAATACCTTTTGGACTTCTTTACGTTCATCTCCTTTTAAAGTTTCATATACCATTGGTCCGTCAGACTCGTCATGCACAAATTTAAGCTCATTACTGCTAGATATTGTAAGTTTCGCTAGAGGATCCTCTTCACCTAATTGGGATAGGTAGAAGCGAAAACTTTGTTTATGGTTAACTCTTCGACATTTAGCATAAACTACGATATCCTCTCTGTTATAGCGAATTGACCCAACGAATCTTAATGAACACGTGCAAAGAAGTTCGACAGTCATGAAATTCTTAATGAAATCTTTAATTTTTTCATTCTTAATGCATCCAAATGAATCTGTAAATGATGAAGGATCAACTTCGTATTCACCAATGTCTACAATGTATTTTTTGACTTTTTTGACTTTCTTGTTTTTCGATTTTTGCTCCTGTTCTACATCTGACTCATTTGTACTACTTTCTCTACTGAATTCACTGATTTCATCTTCAGATTTTGAAAGTATCTTCGGTTCAACTTTCTTAGCAGAATGATTCGTTTCAACTTTTTTACCAAAATCATCTTCATCGTTTGATTCATGAAATTTTAACGTATATGGCTTTTTCCTCGAATCTCTTTCGGTTTTAAAAAATTTATTTGATTGAGATTTATTTAATTTATCCAATTTTGAGGACTTCTCAGTTTTCTTTTCTTCATTAGCTATACTAATCGTGTCATCATCAGATTTGAATTCATACTGGTTGTATGCTTCTCCATTATTAATTTGTTCCCGTTCTTCTGCGATTAACGTACTTTGTTCGTCACTTAGAACACTTGCTGCAGTATTAACATTAACATCATTGATTCTGCATTGTTCGTCTCCTTCTAAGTATAACGTGGTATCCTGGACATTTTCATAACACTCCGTTTCTATTTCACCATTTTCCTCAGAACTATTACCATCATTTTCGACATCTGAAACTTTGTAATTATAGTTCGTTTCTTGCTGGTGGTCCGTATAGTCAAAGCATTTCTCAAAATCGAAATTCCTATCCTGCACGGTTTTATCTAATGAGCCATGAATGATAGCACGTGATAAAATGTTTGATACTTCTATGGATGTACTGCTCATAGAAGAATGACTCTGTAAAGTACAGATCGAAGGTGACTTCAAAACTTCATGTATTTCATCACTGTTATCTGCTAATCTACTGACACTATCATTTTTGTCCTTAATACTTATTAAAGTACTCGACTCATCTTTGGTTACAGACTGATTCAGTACATCAACTTCATTGCAAACAGATTCCCCAATAGCCTCTACTTTGTCAATGGATACTTCAACATGGGCGTCTGATTTAATTTCTTTCTCGACTTTTTCAACCATGTCGATTGAGTCGATTACTTGAGCAGATGGCAAATTATCCTCTGCTTCCTCAACAAGTGATTCGTTGGTTTTTTTATGAACTGGGATTAAAACCAGCCAGTGTCCAGATTCTCTTTCACCAGTAAACATCAATGTTGCATTTTTAGTATAACATTCACCATGTGTTCCATTGAACTTCAATTTTCCATCTTCATATTTAAAAACTGCAATCATCATTTCATACATTCTAATAAAAACTGAAAGTTCATAATCAGTGCCATATTCACAATTCTTTCCCATTATACTTTTATACTCAGCCATATCTTTGTAAATTTTATTGTGACACAACGTGATTAATTCCTTTTCAATCGACCAATTCTGAATAGCGAATTCTACTATTCTTGATCTTATATCAAAGTGAGCATCTTCGTTCCCATATAAACAATAGGAAAAGCTTCGGAATAAGCAATTTCCATCACCAAGTACGTTACGAATCATATATTGATCATGGCCATAAGCTACTATTTTCTCTCCGATAGCATCATTTTTCAAGTGTTTGTCAATTTGTCCTAATACATCACAAGGTGTATGTATGCTTTTATTGGAGGAGTCACTGTCATTCTGTACGTTTACATCCATACATTTCATTTCATCCTGCAATTTCGAAACTGCCAGGGCTTCCTCTGCAACAATCATGGTGGCATTCTCTACATGCTTCTTAGATTTTTCTCTACTTACGTTACGCAATGTAGATTTATGCAGTCTAGCTATCCTTTTCTTAGAAGTTACACGTTTTTCTTGTACGTCCTCTTTCTTTTTTTTTGATTCCTCTTCACTCAGTACATCAGAACCTGCAAAAATATTCTCTTCTGTAATCATATCAGTATTTTCCATCTCTAGACTAAGTGTTCTCTTTAAAACGTCGCTATATAGAGATTTCTTGCAGTAGTTAGAGGACTCATTTTCCTTCTTCTCTTCATTTTCCTTCTTTGCCTCTTCTTTTTTCATATCCAAGATTTTTGAGACTGCTAAACGCAATCGCTCATCATTCTTCCAGAGATATCTTATGTTAAAACGAAGTCTATCATTGTTTGCCACTTTCAACTTTCCTGAAATCTAAAAACAAACAAAAGAAAAAACAAAATATTGTAAAATTATAAAAAATACAATATTATGGAAGATATTGTTATTTAAATATCAACGGAATCCAAGGTTCATGAAATCAGGATTCTGCTAAAACTGACCATGGGCCTCATTTGACCCAGAACTAGAAAATTTGTCACTATATATATGATAATATATACTAGCATAATTCACCTTGCTCCTAGTGTCGCTCTTTTAAATTAATATTATTCTGAACAAAGTTTATTGTTACAAAAAATTATTGTACAGCCATATATACGTTCATATTCCGCATGTAATACAATAAGTGAATATGTCAATTATCATGGTCCATGAGTGACGTCCTATATCCAGAAAACATAAGATGAAGCGAAGTAAAATATAGCGCGCATGTGTGTGTATGCCGTCATAATTCTGAAAGTACGCGCGACGGATCCTAATATAATTTGACATGCATACATATATATTCTGATTCGAAATTGCGGCAAATTTGTTTATGATTCGGACCATTTTATGGTCATTTTTCGATTTAAGAAAAAATATTTGCTTTTTTTAATGATGAAATTCACACAATAAATGCAGCAATAGTGTTTTTAAAAGCAATAAATTGCTCACTTTATTTCGCAAGATTTTCCAGATTGACTGTTCCGTTCAATTGTTATGATAAAAAATGGTAATTTCTTTGAAAAATTAATATCTCTAAAACAAAATTGTCCAACGTTTTGAAAATGACAGTAAAAAATGGTTATATAAATTTGCTGTAAAAATCGAAAGCCATTTTGGTGATAAGTTTTTGAGCTAATAATCGAAAATAAACAAAAATGGGTTTCCACGTCGTATAATTACGGGAGTTTACTAATTTAAATTAAGTTGAAATTTTGAGAAAAGATAGATCTTTTGCTTATCTCAGCAACGTTTTTTTTTTGCAGCTTATGAAATCGATTAGTTTATCAAGGGGCGCGGTAGCGCACCCGATGGCAAGTATAAGTACTAGAGTACTGTACGCGCTGTCAGGCGCACGGCAACCTTATATATTCCTTGAAATGGAGTTTTCTAACCTCTACAAAATATTCAAACATTTATATCTTATTGAAATACGTTGTTTTATCAGGCGAATCAATGTTACTTTCAAAGATATTAAAAGTACTTTTATTTAAAAAAAATTTCGTAAAAAATGAACAATCCGTTATCATTCTATAGCTTACAAAAATTTTGTGTTGTGTTTTTCTTTTCAATTTTTTTCTTCTCACAACTTCCATTCTTATCCTCGAAACTTCTGTCGCGCGAAAAACCAAATAGAATTAGAAATAACATGTATAATAAAAATATGCATTCGGTACATAGTATTTATTAAAATGAGTCGAGCACTCGGAGTTTTGGGGGTCGCTGAACACGAATATCGCGACGGCAACAGCCTCCGAGGTGCCTGGTGCCCAGGGTGGATAGTATTAACGTCGTTTTCAAGAGTTTTATGAGAATTTGTAACATAATTAGTCGAAACTCGTTACTCGAGGGTTTCGAGAGAATGGTTTATATTATAATTATTACCCTTAAAAATTCGTGAAATCTTTAAAATAAATCCTTTCTCAAAAGGTAAAAGGTAGGCAAGTATAAACTGGTTTTTATTCACTATTAATTTTGTATTTGATGACAATATAATTCATTCAAATTATTATTTATATAAGTGAAAAACTATGGTGAAAAAATTGATGATATGAAATAGTTAAATGGCAATTACGCATTTGGAATGAATTTATCAAATTATTCTTTCATACGATTTATAATTTCATTGTTTTCCTAACGTCATTGTTAATTTACTGGCGGTATTCTACACTACTATGAATATACTTGATAAACCCGTCGGTTGATAGTTCATAATGTGAATTGTTTAATTTGATAAAAATTAATAATATTGTCAAATAAACTTATAACATCTTTCAAATTTAGTGGAACACAACATCATTAATAATAAAGCAGATATTGAAAAATGAAAAATTATTCTTTTTATCTCACCGTAAAATTATTAAGCGACGGGTTCATCAAGTATATTCATAATATTGTAGAATATCGTCAATAAATTAATAATGACGTTAGGAAAACAATGAAATTATAAATCGTATGAAAGAATAATTTGATAAATTCATTCCAAATGCGTAATTGCCATTTAACTATTTCATATCATAAATTTTTTCACCTTAGTTTGTCACTTATATAAATAATTATTTGAATGAATTATATTAATTTGAAATTTGAATTTATACAGCAAGTAGATAATATCTTTTATTAATCCCATACATTTTTTCAAAACGTTTGACAATTTAGTTTTGAGGACATTCATTTTTTTGTAACCACCTTTTTTATCATAACAATCGAACACAACGGTCAATCTGGAAATTTTCGCGGTAAAAACTAGGCAATTTTATGCTCCTTTAGATGTTCAATTGTTGAATATATCGTAGAATTCATATCATCAAAAAAAAGCAGAAATATATTTTCAAAAATAGAAAAATGGCTATAATATGGCCATAAAAAGATCAGTTGCGTGATTCCAGAATCATAACGTTATACGTATTCGCGCACAACACACACACACAACCATCCGCACGGACATTTTGTAATAACGCATGATTCAAACTCTAAACACCTCCAAATACGTTTGTACGAAGTTGTAACGAAGCTGAATATTTCATTATTACAAAGCTTCCTGTAGGAGAAAGCAATGAAGATTAAAAATATTTTAAAAAATAATTAATATACTATATATTTAAACAATATTTTATCAATGGGGTGGCTATGGTGATTTTCTGATTTTACAATGTAACACTTAAATGCTTACAATACCTATAGAAAAGCACTGTTAAGAAATGCCTTAAGGGAAGGTCGACGAGAAACTGCGATAGCTTTTGATAAAAATTGGAAATATTGATAAAATCAACGGCAAACAAAAGTAAATCGGTTATAACGAAATGTCTTCACATAAAACAAAGAATTCAAATAGTTTACTGGCGTTTTTTTGACATCCAAAAAAGTAGCTTAAGATAGTTCACTTGGCCCAGTGGTGCTCAATTCGAGATTGAATGAGAAAATTAATTTTTTTAAATATTATGCAGTGTTATCAAATGTAAAAATCTTAAATTTTTAGTTTTGTACATCAAAATATTGACAGAAAGTGCTTCGAGCATGAAATATCCTCAAAACACTGCGCGCATATATAAAAAGAATTAACTTGATGTTTTATTCTTTACAAAAGAATAAATTGAACCTTTCATTCTTTTTGTCACAGTAAAAAGTATAGAAGTAATGATTTAAACTTTTCCAAACAAGAAATCGAAGCATTTATTTTTCCTAGCGCCGGTTTTTGTTCGTTAGACTTTAGAGTATAGTTTTTCAAAAAGCTGTATGATTTATTTTCTTCGTAATTAAACAAAATGTACACTAAATTTAGACTTAGCCTATGCTTCCCATGTTAAAATACACAACTTCAAGACCTGATATCTTACAAAATCATACCGCTTGGGGGTACAAAATTTTACCACGTTATAGAGGACACTTAATAGGATATGTTTACAAAATTACAGCAATCTGTATGAATATTAATATTTTTAGTGAACTACCTTAAAAGTTTGAATTTCCATTTGGTTATTTGGCAAAATTAAAGGTCCCACGATACAAAAAATCAATAACCTCTATAACAGCAAGCAAATCGTCCAGGTTGAGCAATGTTCACCATCATAATGGAAATATATTGTCAACTTTCCTATCGCGTATGCTGCCGGATAATTTTTTGTAAAATGTATACTTTTTAAGTAGGAAGTAATTAAGTTTTAGTGAGAAAATAAGGTCGTAACAAATGTTATTTTATATTACAACTATTTTCTTGTAAATCGAAAGTATATGCATTTTACAAAAGCATTTGTGTGGAAAGTTTATTAAAACTGCTGCCAATTCTTTCGCACGCAGCTTTCTTTAACTAATTTTATAGTTCTAATGGATCAAATATTTTTCAAATATATAGTGTAATAATCTCTTCTAAAATATTTTTAATCTCAATTATTTCACTAAAAGAACATTTTTCTTAGCAAAAGACTATGGTAATCATACAAGATCACATCAAATTCTTTAAAATAGGGAATGGGTGACACTCAGAGGTGTTGGGTAACATCTACAGTGGGCTCATTAAAACTAAGTGTATAAAAGAACTGTATCGGACATCGGCGGGTGGTTCGCAGCTACTCTAGTCACGCCGACTAGCTGTTAAACTGGCGCTGATCCTGTCCAACGACCGTCACAATATCATATCATATAATTATCATAAAAAAATTTGATACCAATATTCTACATACGATAGGGTCCTTATAACCTTATGCAAGCATGAATGTTGTCACGAAATTCTGAACTTTAGTCAGTGAGTTATAAGGTTCAACAGAAATTGTAATTTTCAGTTATACAGGGTATACAGGTTGAGAGACAAAGAATTTGAATCTTAATATATTTTGAACTAATCAGTTTCATAAAGTGCAATAAGAACAAAATTTTAAATTGATTAAAGCCTTTCCTACTCCTGTAATCTTGCAAAAACTGGCTTAAGATTGTTACAGCGAGTTTATATTATCAATTTTTACTGTTACTCATTTTTTCAAAACGTTTGACATTTTTGTCTTAGATATATTAATTTTTTCAAAGAAATTTCGTTTTTATATTATAACTAATTTAACGGATCATACTGAAAAATATTGCAAGAGAAAGTATCCAATATAATGCTCTTTCAGAAACACTATTGCAGAATTTATTATTAAAATCATATCTTTAAAAAAATATATGTATATTTTTTTAACGAATTTTATTCAGGGTTGAATCTGGGCCTTATTAATAAAAAAAGCGGCAACTGTAATTTTACCCGTATCGTTACTATTATTGTTAAGACCCAGCCCTGAATTCTCCTGTGAATACATTTTAACTCAATTACTTATTATTGCGCACTTCTAACAAAATTTCCTGTAACATATTTTATGCATGATAGTCGTAAAAATTGTACACCAGATCCTCCTATGATTAACTTTAATTACAAAATTATAACTAGCAACCCCAGTAATGTAAATGCTACGCATTTACATAATAGGCACGACCACGCGTATATACTGAAATTTTTTTCTTAAAAGGGATATTATTAGTTTAAGATAGAAGATTTTTATTAATTAGCGTAGCGTAGAGTATTAGTACCGCGTTTTTGTGCCTAAAAAATCGTTTTAAATAATTGATTTTTTGCTGCAAAAAAAAACGATTTTGGGCTGTTAACTCGAGTTATAAGTATTTTCATGATTTGATGTGAATAGAAAAAAAGGTGTATTTTTGAAAGATCTACAACTTTTCCATTCAACTTTTTTTTTAGAATGCTTTGATTTAAAGTTACAGCCCAAAACCTGTTTTTAGCGATTTTTGAAGATGGCCGCATTTTGTATATATGTTAGGAATCAGGCCCAAAATATGACTGTCAGCATACTATTATGAGACGAGTTTCCAAAAAAATTTCGAGCCCGATTGACTAAAGTCTCTCAGAGATAATCGCATCACAACAAAATTTTTATTCAAAAACACGTAAAAATCGAACAAATTGTGCCCGCATGTTAAAACGACGTAGAGGATCGGGATAAAAAAATAGTTTTTCAGTTTCTGCGAGGAGACTTCTCCTAAAATTTCAGCCCGATCGATCGAAAATTGCGTGAGATGTCGCATCTCACACATTTTTCGCGCACGAAACTATAAGGCCCTTCCGTGTCGCGGTCGTGCCTAAAAACAAAGTCTTGCATCGGTTTATTTATTGTAGATAAGTAAATAAAAAGTTTTTCGACACGCACCGATTCATACACATATATTTTATTAAGGGGAGGGAAAAGCTAGTGCATAGGGCCGGCAGAGATGACAGGACTGAATTCACCACAACTATACTACCCGAGGAAGGCCAGCAACTGAATGCTCGACGCCAGCGGTGAAAGCGTCTTCATCGGCGGTACGACCGGTAAGCACAGCAGACGCACGCTGTGGCCTCGCGCTTGCAGCTCGCCGCCTTTTATCCTACACGCTCTACTCGTATACAATGTGCTATACGCGCCACCGCCGCGGCCTACGCGATCTTCGCCGGCTACAGCGTGTCATCGGGCTACTCAGCCTCGCTGCTGTACGGAGTCAACTCTGCAAGCCTCACGCGCTGTCGGCGTCGAGAACTGAATCTATGTAGGTGCTTTTTCCGTGAATAATGAATCCGCGATGTTCTCTGTGCACATACACAATATAAAAGGGCCTGCTTAATAACGGTCGCAGCTCTGCTATCGAGCAGCGCACATGTGTAAACGAAAACTGTACGATGAATTCGCTCTCCTCTTACTCTCTTTTTCTCTCGACGTCTGTATCCCCTACACTCACGCAAATAATATTAATCTTCAATAATTGAAAAATTTACCTTCTCCAACAACTCTCTATCCAAAAGTACTTCCTCTACGTTGCGACAATTCGTTGCGATTGTCTCGGCGACGAGGTTGAACTTGGACGTGTTTGGGCGTATCGACATTTTTTACTAATTAATGTCAATATCTCACTACTCAATATCACTCGTTTGAAGTTAAAAAAAAATGTTGAAAGAATAAATATTATAGCTTGTATAGGTATTTTCACGAAATGAAAACTAAAGAACTCTTCAAAACGTCTTGACGATTCGACGATTCGAAAAGAAGTGACAGTTTTTGTTTACGTGTTAATACACGCAGTCTTTTCCAAGCCGAATTCGCGGAAACCCTTCGGTAGGTAAGAAAGACTATCGGAGGAGGTGGGGTGGTGGGGCGATGCGGCGCCGGCGGTGTAGCCCACGTGAGTTTTTACAGTATAGACACTATTTGGCTATACTTATCAGCGAACACGTTCCCACTTTTCCGCTGTGTCAGTACTCGGTAGTTAACGCTCTGTGCTAGTCGCAGCTTGTGTTGTACGAGCCTTATTTTCTCAGCACTAGAAGAAAAGTAAGGTAAAATACCAGTGCGAGTGTTCAGTGTAGTGTGTTTATTAATAATAAAGTGTCTTTTGTTTTATCTGCAGCATGAACCGCAGAGGCTTCGTACCTCGTGGCCGTTTTCAAGGGAGAAACCGAGGACGCGGTGGTCGAGCGGCGTCTCGTTCAGTAGGAGATTACGCACGATACCGACCTTATTGCTACAATATTGGGATTGTTAAGGATCCTCGTACCTCGGCGTTCCCATTATTGTAAGTAAATAATTTTTCTACTACAAAGTTTTTATATTACTAAGAAAGTCATACGTAGAGGTTAGGATTTTTAAATTTAGTGCCCTTTTCAAAGCTTTCGTTTTCTTTTCTTTTATTTTTTAATGTTTGCTACCAAAATTAATTTAAATGATTTCAGTTTTTAAAAATTTGTTAGTAAAATTCATTAATAAAATTAAAAAATTAAAAAATTAAATTAAAAAATTAAAAATTAAAATAGAATAACATTTTAATTATAATGATGTTTACAGAGTGAATCCTGTGTATCAAAATGAAGCTGAAAGGAATGCCAATGCTGCTCCCCTGCAAAATCAGCAGGAGGTTGACGATGCACAAGATCAGAATGCCCAGGAGGAACAGAACATTCGTGCTGATAATGCAGCAAATGGAAATGCTCGAGATGCAGCAAATCATGCAGCAAATAGAAACGCTCCAGATCAAGAATTGCCTCCACCGAAGCCTTTTACGTGGGATTATCTAAAAGAAGTGTAAGAATGTTATAGTAATTACAAACTCAAATGCTCGTTGTTCTTTATAAAAGAATTTATAAAATATGTATACAAATTCTGTTTCAGCTATCGTTACGAGAAACTTTATTATGACATGATGCACTTTCAGACGGATAGTACTCGATTGCTGGGCGTAAGTAATGAAATTATTATTCAATGTTAAAATGTGACTTATATTTAATATTGTTTATGTTTTAGAAATTCAAGACTGTGGAAGCTCAGTTACAAAGTTTAAAAGCAGAGAAAAGAAAATCCGAAGACATCTTGATCAGTGAGATAGAAAAGTTAAAGACTGAACTTCGTGTAATGGAAAAAATTCTGTATAAAAAGAAGTAGTTAATTATAATGTAAAAGTGTACAAATGCTTAACATTCCTAAGAAAATATGCAAAGTGACCTGGGAATGCTACAGGATCAATATTAAAAATTTT
>JAZHPH010001023.1:0-13720 GCA_037356405.1 Nasonia oneida | reverse complement strand
CTCTCTCTCTCTCTCTCTCTCTCTCTCTCTCTCTCTCCGGCTCAATATTCCCTCTCGTTGCTCCCCCCGTTCCCTCCTTCTCGCGAAAATATTCTTTCGGATATTCTAACAATGTTCGTTTTTATCGAAAGCTCGCGCTCGCGTCAGTCGGCCAAGTTTAAAAGCGAGTATAGCGTATCCCCTCTACTCCGTCAGCAGCGGCGTCGAGTTTTTCCCCGCCGCGGCTATAGCTCGCGCGCGCGACACTAGGTCATTCGGAATGCTCTGCGCTCCCTCCCCCCCCCCCCCCCCCCCACACACACACACACACAGACACAGACACCGAGGCTTTATATACCTATGGCCGCGAAGCAAGAACCAGTCTGCGATGCCACTCTCGCGAGGAACAGATAAAAAAGTTAAAGGCCTCCGCTACAGCGCAGCGCTATAGGTATATAGAGAAAAAGAAAGAATGACGCCGCGCACGAGCTTACATCCCGCGCGTAGATATAAACTTCTTTACGATCGTTTAATTTTTTAACATACTAAAAGCCGAATGTTCGCTTTCCGCCCGCGCCGCGGCGGCCTTATAAATTCCTATACCAACCCCGGCTTTCAGCTGCTATGTATATATATGTATATATATATATATATTTTTTTTTTCTTTATTTTCGTCCAAATGCAGCGGTGCGTCTTCGCGGACAGTTTTTTTCGCTCTTCGCGCAGCACGGATTCAATTATCTCGACCGCGTGTGTACACGCATACAAAGCCGAGGGAAAACACGTGCGGGCGCACATGTATGTTATTCACGGCGAGAGACAGAGTATACGAATCTATATTTGCCGCGAAAAAATACAACAACACTGGAAAAATCAGAGAGCAGGATGTATATTGCGGCTGAGGGTATAACGTTTTTTATTATGTAACCTACATACCCATACACCGACAGCCCAGCTTGGCAAGGTAAACAACTCTTCATAAAATAGACGTATATATTTGCCGGGCAATATGCCTGTAGAGTAAACACACACCGTGTGATGCAGGGCCGTTTACATGGCGTTTTTAATTTGCGCAAGTCGTATAGCCCTCGCGCGTAACGCGGTTATTTGTATACTGGCTCGTTTAACGAGCTGATAAATATTTTCACTTATACATATATCGCGTGAATTTCGACGCGTCGCGCGCTAATGACGCGATTAATTCAAAGCGTTAACGAAGCTCTCTGGCAGCGCGTGAGAGAAAACTAAACGTTTCACTCTCTAGAGAATCCGATTCAATCTCGGAATCAAGTGTCCGAATCATACGCGTCGCCGCCGGCGCATTGTTGGAATAGTCGGAACGGGGCAAAGCAAGGACGAAAAATGTACAAAGTTGCCGCGTGCAGAGGAGAGTAAAAAAGAGAGAGAGAGAGAGAGAGAGAGAGAGAGAGAGAGAGAGAGAGAGAGCTATAAGTGGGGCGAAATTCTAGAGAGAGAGAGGACAGTATCGCGTGCAAGAGCGTATACGGGAAGGTTGTTCATTAAGTAACTTCGCTGCTTGTGTTCTCTCCCCTATACAAGCAGCCATGGCATTTGCATAGTTGGATCTCTCTCTCTCTCTCTCTCTCTCTCTCTCTCTCTCTCGGCGATGTTGCGACGAGTTTGCGGGTGAAAAAAAGACATTTTTTCTCTCCTCCTCCTTCTTCTCTTCCCGGAATTGGCCGCGACGGCAACTCTCTCTCTCTCTCTCTCACTCTCTCTCGCTACGAGAGGTGACAGAAGTTTCTCGAGGACTTTGCGAAAACAATTATTTGTATAATAGGGCTAATTGCGCGCCATCGTATTACTCGATTAAACGTCGCCGTAGCGCGCGGCTCGAATCGATCTCTTGCGTAATACATTTGTATTACTATGTAAATTATTATACCGACGCGCTGAGGATTATTTACCACTGCTGCTGTACTATTCAATATTCATGCCGAAGGCTTAACGAGAGTTTTCAGTTTTCTCGATACGCGCGAATCAATGATGCACTAATTGCAAAATTCAAAGTGGGAATAATAATTCATGACGGACATGCGTGTCGCGCGAAATCACGATCGAAAAGTTAATCAGAGTGAACGCGCGCTTGTACAACAGCCTACATGCACGACGCGCGTCGAATGAATAAAGTACGGAGTATACACACAAGGTATTCGGACGCGAACGCTTTGAAGATTAGCCCCGTGCATTCGACGCGCGGATACGACGAGTTTTTTGTGTGTAAAGTTTGAAAAAGATTGATATGCAGTGCCGCGTATCAACGTGTTCGATTAGACACAGAGCACACGGAGCTTCAATGCACTGCGTATAATCGGTGCGAGAGCTCATTTGCCGCGAGAATAGGAACCAATTCGCTCGGAATACGAAATGAATCGCGCCAACTGGGAAATCCCCGGAATCAGCACGAGAGAGAGAGAGAGAGAGAGAGAGAGAGAGAACGGCAAAACAACGAAATTTTAATACGAGAATCATTTTACCCGCACGAGCGTGTGTGTATGCATTTTGGCGAGTGAGTTTCTCTCACTGTTTATTGTATACTATCGCACACATACGTATTCCCTATCGGAGTTGCCAACTTAAAAGCTCATGGGCATATAAACAATGCGGGATATGATATGTATTACCAGCGATTCACTCGCGATGAAAATCTCCCGCCCGCGAGTCGTTTCCCCGCTCGATTGATTTATCGATCCTTTTTTTTTCAATCAGCTCTCCCCCTCCCTCTCGTGGTCCTTGTTATATATACAGCTACAGCCGACGATGCGACTGCGGCAGTGTCAATCGGTAACCCGTGAATTTTTCCAAAAGAGTTTATTCGAATTTTATAAATAAAAGGCAGAATACGCTTCGTTTGAAGCGTGTATTCATTCGGTGCGCAAACAAAACCGGCCACTTTCTCGCGAAAAAGTGCGCGCGGGACTGCATATGGATTCAAAGTACACAAACTGCATTATAAATCGTATCGATTTCTCGCGAACTATATAAACGCGTCGTTGTCAGGGATTTATTTCGATGAAAACTCGTGACGAATGCGCGATAACTTACACTCTTTTTCCCTCCTTAAACTTCGCTCTCGCGCTTTCTCGACTGTGTGTACGCGTACGTCATAATGCTCGCGCGCCGCTAAACTTTTCGCTGCGCTGAGCTAGCAGCTAGAACGAAATCAAAAATTTCAGTCCGACAAACATTTCTTT
The DNA here is from genome assembly GCA_037356405.1 of Nasonia oneida. Taxonomy (NCBI): domain Eukaryota; kingdom Metazoa; phylum Arthropoda; class Insecta; order Hymenoptera; family Pteromalidae; genus Nasonia; species Nasonia oneida. The sequence continues at coordinate 10,526 of JAZHPH010001023.1, read as the reverse complement.
TTTTTTTCTTTTTTTTTTTTTTGCCGAAGAAACATCACTATTCAAGCACGTTTTTTTTACTCGTCGATATTCTATGGTGCACACACACATATATACAGCGGTTCTGTCGCCACAGCAGCAGCGCGGGGGGAGATATATGGTCGGCTGTGCAGTACGAAAATCCGATACCGCGGAAGATATTATGCGCATAAAAAGGACGTATATTTTTAAAAGATTTACAAAGTGCACTCAACTCTCCCCCCCCCCCCTCTCTCTCTCTCTCTCTATCTCCTGCCCTCTCTTAGACCGCTCCATATACGTTTATAAAAAAATAAACAGTCAAACGCAGAGCGCGGTCATTGCCGACACGCATCACGGGACACCTGTCAACTTTGGTCTGCAGCCCCGAACTTTCCCCTGACATTTTTGCGCGATCCGTGAAGCCATTTATAAAGTTTATACCGAGTCGTTTTCCGAGACGTCGTAGCGTGTGTCGATTATACACCCGCCAGCTATATAGAGCAGATAGTGCATAATATACAGAGAGGTCCGCGCGCGAGGGGGCAATTATAGTGCGAATTCGATTTTGGCGCAGCATTCGCGAAAGTCGTCAATCTGATTTTCCCAAGGTAGGCCATTTTCCAGCATAGCGCGTGTACGTAGACGGGACTTGGTTTTCCGCGGCAAACTTGACTTGGAGCAAGTAACGAGTTGTTATTAATTGTTTGCCCGTCCGCGCGCGCACTTGTTATGGAATTCCAATTATTATATATAACGCTATTAAGGAGAATCCTTGATGGGCTTTGTTGTTGGGCAAAGTCTTTCTCGCCCGCGCGAGCTATTGTTCTGAAGTTCTCGCGCGCGCGCGGCATTACGCGGAAATTTTAAACGTTTTCCCCCGGCATTATTGCAATAACTTTCGCTATTCTCAGCTCTCTCTCCCCCCCCCCCCCTACCATTGGAATTGTCCAAGTCGTCGTCGGCCTTTGTCTTCGCGGATAAGTACAACTCTGTACACAGTATATACTTTCATCGACTGTATAAGTGGTTAAAACAAGCGAAACCCGAAGAGGCTAATTCTCCCGCGCTGTTCTATACTGTCAAAAGTCTAATAAAAATTTTCAAGTGTCCCCGCAGCAGCGGCAGCTGAAAAATAGCAGTTTCGCCTCTCGCGGAATCGCCAGTCGTAAATTAGTCCCATTCGGGAGCAGAGATATGTATAGCGCGTGGAAAAATTTCATCCATTCGGCGGAGATCACGCGCGTTATCGCGGCTGGCGCTACTACCTTCCGCTAGTTCCAACTGCGACTGGGAATAGATGGATGGCTGACGGCCTCGACTATACCCGTGCGCGCGAGTCGACGCTATCCGGATATGTCGTACGCGTTGTTTTTTTTTTTTCCATGCGCGCGACAGTCCATATAGCTGCCCCTGCGCTTTTGACGGGTCGCCTGTGTATACCTATACATACCTACAACGAGATTTTATTTTCCCGGATTTTTTTTCTCGCCGAGTACGGTATAAACGAGAAAGATCTAATTAGAAGGTTTCTGAGAACCCGATATACAAACCCGTCCGCGCAGACTTCGCGAAAAGGAGCGAGAGGTTGCGGGAAACCGACTCTTTATACGTTTTTTGCAGAGCGTCGAATACGATATTTTTATAAAACGAAAATAACAACGCACGAACTTTGCGTAATCCGAGTGCGCGGGCCGTATACGATTTGGAATATTCTGATAGGACGCTACTGTAAAAGTGGGCAAGTGTAAGTTCAAACCTGTCGTTCCGTTGTGTTTTGTCACTCGATCACAGCATTGTTACTTTCACGGGAAAGCCCATCAGCCAAACATTCTCAGAATGCGTCGCTCCGAGAATTCAGCTTCTCCTCTGCGATGAGAGACGCACAATCGAAAACATGAGATACGAGAATTGTTCACTTACCGCCTGGCCTGGACACCGCTCGAAGATACCCTGCAGGCTTCCATAATCACGGCTTCGCGTGTCGCTCATCCAGTATAGTCCTCCTCGCATGCACACATACTTGTCAGCTTCAACCGGCACCTATACACACACACACACACACACACACGCGCGCGCGCGACGCTCAACAAAGAACGAGAACTGCAGCGCCTAAACAGCACAGCACACGGGGATTATCGGCAAAGGTTAGATTAGGTCGGGCTCGCGCGCGCGAAACGAGCTGCTCTGGAGCGCACTCACCGATGAGACGCAGCTTGGAGGAGGGGCGTAAAGTGGGTATGGCTAATACCTATAGCTATACATCACACTGCACGGGCAGCAAAAGCTCTCCTTTGACGCGTCGCCAAATAGATTGGAGGGGCGGGACGCCGGCACACTAGGCTCGCTCGCGACGACGACGACGAACTGACGTTAACAGCTCGCATCTCGCATCGAAAAAATTCTCCTCGTCACTGCAGCCAACAGCGGTAGCGAGCGATCCTGGCATCGCTTCTATAAATCTCTCTCGGCTGCATTTCATTCGCGCGAGAGTAGCCGGCCGGTAAATAAGTAAGTTGGACGCTCGGGGTCTCTGCGCTCCGATGGGCAAAATTCTGAATAGAGAGCTGGAACCGATTTTCCTCTCTTCCCCGGGAGAGTTTCCTCGGTCGTCGGCAGGACGCAGCTAGGTGGCGCGTGCATCGCTCCGCTCTCTGCGCTCTGCGTCAAAGCAGCGGCAGCTCAGCTGCTCAGTGTGTGTGTGTGTGTGTGAGTGTGTGTGTGTGTTATCGGGAGAAACCGATCGGTGACTAAGCAGAACTCTTGATGTTTCGGCCTCTTGATCGACGAGGTGAACTAATATGCCTTGGACCCCCTCCGAGCTGCGAGTTGAGCCATGCTCCGCGCGCACAGCGACTACTTAGCTATAGTACGCGGGCGCACGCGAGCCGGATACGTCAGGCAGTCTGTGCGACATAGCCGATGAGCTCGTTTTGTTCGCTCTGACGACTCGCGCCTCGGTCTCCTCCTCACAGCTCTGATGCACGACTCGCTGTTTTCTTTCAAAGAAACCTCGCAGCGGCCCGAATTGCCCTTTGACCGCATTTCGCTCGGCTCTCTGAGCGAGTTGTTGCCCTCCGCGCGCTCGCATTTAGCACTACGTCTAATATTTTGCCGGAATAATAAATAGCGCCTGCGGCGGTACGCGAGAATCGAGCTGGCTGCAGTTGACGATATGCGATCACACTGCACAGCCCGCGTCGTGATTCATATACGGCCCCGCGAGGCTGCAGCTGTGCATACACGCGCGTATACGTCACCCTGCGCCGATTGAGGATCGAGTATAATTTTCGTTCTTCTAAACTAATCGTCCTTCTTTCTCGCTCATTCCAGAGAGAGGCGGCGATATATCGACTAGGTAATATACGTATGAATACGTATATCGTGCACACTAGAGAAGAGAGAGAAAGGGAGAGCTAGTTGAAAAGCGCTGACCCGAATGAAGAGTCTGACCTGCTGTTGTTTGAGTGATACTTTATAGGTATAGCCTGGCTGGGCTTGGGCGCACGCTGTAAGAGCCGAACTCGTTTCATTTCACTCAACTGTCAAAAGCGCGCGAGCCATTTCGATATTATTGCCGATGGCCTTAATATACTAGCCGTATACGCGAATTTCGGGAAAACCCTGCGAAAAGTGTGACGCGCGAAATATATGAATAATAAACATCGAGAGATGAATTTTCATCGAGCGTCTCTACATATCCATGTATAGACGTGCTATATAATAATAAAATCTGTCTGTTTGGCAGGTGAGCACCCAGCGGCGATGCAGCACGGGAACTCGAGCAACAGCGGCGCGACGACTCGCACCCTGGCCCTCCTCCTGCTGCTCCTTCACGCCGGCTCGTTCGCGAGGTGACTGCTGAGTCCCGAGCCGCGCTAAGAGGAACGACAGCCAAACAGCAGCCGAGCAGCAGCAGCGGAGCAACGCACGGACGGAATGGAGCGCAAACAATAACACTGCACCGCGTGGAAGGGCCTGCCAAAACTCTCGCCAGCTCGTCAGAGAGGGCGCGGCGATCGATCAAGAAATGAATTAATGAACTCTCGCCAAAGCATTCGATCAAAGTCGCTCTGCTCAGAGCAGCAGTTGGCTCTTATAACGTATCGTGCACACATTGCGGAGTGCTTCGGAAGTGCGAGAGAGAGAGAGAGAGAGAGAGAGAAGCCAGCTGCTGCTACTTACGCACTCGATACACATTACACGCCCCGAGCGAGAACGTATCGCGTTCTGTATACTCGTGTGTGTGTGTGTGTGTGCGCGCGCGGAGAGCCATAAGGAGCTGCGAGAAGGAGAGAAAAAAGTGGTATGCCTGAGTGCGTGAGAGAGCGTCTCGGATGATACATACATATACATAGAGATTAATAACGCGCCGCATCAGATACTCGACTGAAACTTTATTACCGCTATACATATACATACACCTAATCCTAATGATGCGTGGGCCACGTGCAATTTCTTCGACATACCATAATACACACGTAGGTATATATAGGTATAAATAGTGCGAGCAGGTGTGTGAGAGCGTGCCTGCGGAGGATCTCGTAACAATATTCGCTGTACAGAATCCTCGCGGCTGCACTTGATGCACGGAAAAATAGTTGCTCGTACGATTAAGCGAAGGAGATTAAGAAAACGAGAGCTGTCCGAAGAAAGAAAGTATATATAAGCAAGAATAGCAAAAGAAAAAAACCGAACAAAAATTAGAAAAAAAAACAAACTCGTTATAGGTCATAATGTGTATATATATATACGTACATACCTAAATGTAGCTCGAATTCGCGATGCGCTGTATAATAATAATATACCTATACACATGGATATATACAGCTGCTGTGGCATACATCGCGCGCGGGAGAGAAATATAAAGCGAGAGGACTATATATATAAAACACGGTCACGCGGTGCTGCTTGAACGCGCTAGAGAGAAAAGTTGTTCAGCGAACGCCCGTTATTTTTTAACGAACGATTTCTCTTTTGTTGCGTAGACCTTGCGTTCAGCGCGAAATTGACGTAGCTTGATATACCATGAAACACACACACACACACGCGCACGCATGCGTATAGCTCAAGGCGCGTACGGAGTATAGAGGAGGAAATTCGATATTTTATTGCTCTCGCGCGCGCGCGAGTGAGCTCGCGGATTGTTGTTTGTCTTGCCGGAGTCTAGAGAAACGAAAGAGAGAGAGAGAGAGAGAGAGAGAGAGAATAAAATTTCATATTATTTCCGACGGTTTACATTTATTTTTCTCTTATTTCCCCGACGTACGGGAGAGAGTATGAGAAAATCGCAGCTCATAGCCCGGAGAGACGGGCTTGTCAACGAAAACACAGGCGCTTCGCGTTCGAGCGACTCTTACGTTTATTCGTGAAAATTATCATGCAAGGATTTTCTCCCCTGCTTTTTTTCCTACCTCTCTCTCTCTCAAATTGCCCGACTCGCTTCTTCTTCCTTTCCGTCTTCATGGATATTCATGAGCAATTGAATAACAAAGTCGCTTGCGCGCATTTGCATAGGTAGTATTACACACAGCCGACTGTATCTTCTTGTTTTCTTTTCTCTTCTCTCGTTGCGAAAGAAATTGAAATTACTCGTCGATTAACTTGCTCCGCTATGGCTGCGAGAACCTGTGTAGTATTTACGTATATTCGCGCTGAGGCGCGGCGAGTTATTCTTTGTCTACAACGAATTTTCTTCCTCTCGACATATCTTGTGCGTTATAATGGTTTTGCGGAGCTGCTCTGATGGTGAGAGAGAAAGAAAGCGAGAAATTCGATGTATAGAGAAGAAAAGTACATAAGCGAAATATTAGTACGTATAATGAAGAAAAAACTGAACGCAGGAATTTATAAATAAACGGAATATCAATGAATGTAACATATAATATTGATTGGCGATTGTTATTTTTCATTTTGTACAGACGTTAGTATGTTACGTGTATGGTACGAGCTTTTTAAGGATGTTTAGCTTCGAAATGTGATTAGCTTTTACAATTATTGCGTATGCGTTTGAGTTCGAAGTACGCGGCTACTCGCGCGGCTGTCTCATATACATGTAATTATGCGATGTAAATATTGAAACGCTACATGCATTATACATTCCATGTATCGATTATTCCGTAGAGATTTTTCTTTTCGTACAACGATTGCGTTAAACCGTAGGCCAATGTAACAGATCCGTATAAAAAAAAAAGGTATAGAAAAGAAACTAAACCGTCATCGCACAGCTGCTTAACTGTACGAGTAGGGAAAAGTGAACAAACCACAAGATTACAACACGCATCCGTATACTCGCGTAGGACTGATCAGAGCTCGTTTGTATATTACTTCATTATTTCACTGTCTCTCGCTCACAGCTCTCTATATCCGACGATATCCGAGTTCCGTTTCCCGACGACTGTATTGTAAATTTCACTGAATATCGAGAAGTAACGAATAAAATATAACGTAATAAACCAATGAATCAAAGGCTCTGTTGTACAATTATTGTGCGATGCAATGAGTATAATATATAATCGCGCTGCTGAGCTAGACGTAAACGTCGGCGTTCGAAGTTGACCTAAGTAGCCTAAACTGAAGCTCGCGGAGGGGTGGGGGTGGGGGGGGGGGGGGGGAGAAAAGGCTTTGCTCGGTCTTGCCACCGCCGAGCCGAGTTTAATGGGGGAGATTAGGACGAAGAGAAGAGAGAAAGAGGACGAGTTTATCCGGGTGTGCGCGAACGTTAAATCCTTTCTAGAACCAACACAGGAGACGCGAAAGCGCAACAACACAGGCTCCGAAGAGAGCACAAGTCGTACGCTCCTCGCTGCTGCAAGCGCTCAAAGCTCTCTCTCTCTCTCTCTCTCTCTCTCTCTCTCTCTACGATGTAAGTATTTTCGCGCGCGCGCGCGCAAAAAAGCTCCCCGGAATAGAGGATCGGCCAATAAAACTGACCTACTTTATACAGCAATTCGACGTTTCCCATTCGACTTTGCTTCGACAATGACGACTGCTTCCTTCTTCGAATCTTCCGTCTCTCGTCGGGGCTGTCGCGAACTTTGGCTGCGCGCACGTCCGTAAGTCGCTGTCCGGTGAAAAAATTCAATCCGACGTGTTTTCCTCCTTCAGCTTCTTCTTCTCCTCGCTCGCGTCCTTTTGACAAAGCCGTGTACGACGGAATTCCGTGACAAGCCAATATGCCCGGGAAAAGCTCTCTTTTAATAGTTGACAAATTGAAAAATTTTTAGCGCATAAAATTGCGCGCGGCCCTTTCTCATTCTCTCTCTCTCTCTCTCTCTCTTGTGCGCGCGCGTTTTTTACGCTTTTCCGATAAAATATTCGCATAGTTTGAGAAAGGATAGCGACGTCTCACTCGCCATTTCAGGTTTTAAAGATTATCGGGAGAGAGAGAGAGAGAGAGAGAGAGAGAGCTAGAGCTGGAGCGCGAGTTTATTGAAGCATCAAGAGGCAGTTTCTCAAGGAAGCACAATGGCCGCTACCTACGACGTCGACGACGAGGACGACGAGGAGAAGGAGGAGGAGATCATAAAAGCACCTCAGGAGATTGGAAAAATGTAACAGCATTATGGATGCGACCGCATAAAATAAAATTCCAACTTATTCGTCGCTCCCTCTAGCACGCGGGGGAATAAAGTGTGTATATCACGTAATTGGCGATTCTTTATGCTCTCGAAAATTTTCAATTATTCATCCTGCCAAAGTACCATTAATCACGCATCCCAGCTGTGATATATATATATATATCGCTATACCCCTATACTATAACCGGATGATACTTTCAGCTAGCAGTGCATAGCAGCAGCTGTTAAAAGCGCATTTCCCCGCGATCAGACTACGCGCAAGCTGACAGCTTGCAAGCACAATGCGAAGCTTACGCGCGCTCGCGCATTCGTTGCTCATTAAGTCGGCGACGTGCACGCATACATACGTACACAAGCGGGACTCGATGTTGCGGCTATACACTCGTTAAGTCGGCATTAGCGTTACGCCCCTGGCAAATTACGTTTGAAAAGCTCGTCTAAACCTACATATCGACTTATTATCCCACGTGTATAATCGCGCTTGTTATTAATAACCGCGGCGTATATAAGCGGCGGGTTTGCTGCAATTTTTTAAATTAAAAACGAGAGCCGCTGATGAAATTCTTTTGTGTACATTAGGCATCCGCCTCGCTGCAGCTGGATGGGGAAATTTAATATTAGCTCAGGTCTGCATTAATCAAGCTATGCAGCATAGCGCGGCGTGGCTCGATCGATCGGCAGCGCGCGCGGGACATTCGAAAATTTTTAAGACGAAGGAGAACTGCGGGAAAAATAACGTCGCCGATTAATTAGCCGGAGCCGCGGTAGAAGAGTCGATGTACAGACGTTATGGAGCGAAAATTTAATCGCTCAACGCACTATAAAAATCGAGAGAACGCGCGAGGCGAAACGTAATTACAATCGAGTTGTCAAATAACAATCGGCCGATTTTACGTTAAAGCTGCCAGGAAAGAGAGTAGGAGTGTCAACAGCAGCCGCGAAAGCAATTAAACGTACTAACTTCTCATCAGCATCGCAGTCGGGACGGCACTGGCACGTACTTCCGACGTAAACAAGTTTCAACGTCGCCGGGAATTTCAAGTCTAGTCTCTCGCCCTCACGTTGCGCTTTGCACAGAGAGAGAGAGAGAGAGAGAGAGACACGTATACTCACGCGAGGACGCGATTTCTCGCGATTTGCATCGCACCTGTGTGTGTGTGTGTGTATTGTAGTTCGCGCTGATTTTGCCGAGTGTGTGTATAAACGTTGGCCGTCGATGCGTCGAGTATATTTACAAAAAAAAAAGCAGTAGGGACAGCTGTGTAAAAATCCGTCGAGTTAATGCTTCCCGTCTAATCAGCGCTGCTGAGATACCATGGGGCCGAAATCTTTCGTTCCGTTTTTCATTCCGACTACGCTCGGATACGACGTGCGATATAACGTATAAAGGAAGCCGGAGTAAAGAAAAAGCGACAGGTTTTTCCCCCGGCGGGGAATAAAATTTTTGTTGCGCGCCGCAGTCGGATTTACGGTCCGCGCGCGCGAGAGAGAGAGAGAGAGAGAGAGAGGCGAATGAACTCACCCCGATATATGCATCAAGTTCTCTTTTGCGGCCGCAGTCGTACCGCTGCTGCGGCGACGCGTCGACTTTCTCTTTTCATCCGCACGTCAAAAAATATTACGTAGTACCGTCGCCCGGCTTACGTATAAAAATGTGTGTATTTCCGGGAGAAATTGAAAGCCATCATTTTTATACGTACAGACACACACGCGCGCGAGCGATGAAGTATAATAAAAGTCGCGTGTGTGAAGCTCGAGAGTGTCCGAAGCGCCGCTAAAGATTCGCGCTTTATCTCCGTCTGCTTTGCGTCGTCGGGGGATATTTTATATTTACAAGCTTTCATTCGTCGAGCTTTTGCCTCGCGTGTGCGGTGTACAGTGCAAACTGTGCCACACGCGTCGATTAATCGTCGCTCGCACGCGCCGAAAACGCCGAATAATTGTTTTTTCTCTCCCGCGCGGTTTTTTCCCTTTCGTTGTATACATATTTTCCCGCAAGCCCCTATTACAATTATTTTTCTAGCCCACGGCGCTTTTCACTCTTTATACTCGTTTTATTTCTATTTGCTCGCCTGTACACACACGCGTCGTTGGGGGCGGGAGAACAAAACAACAACAACAACAACGACGACGACGACGACGACGAAAAAAAGAAGAATAAAACTCTTGTGTTTGCGAGCGCGCGCGCGCGCGCGACTAAACGCATTATTTGAATTTTTCCGCGCCGCGCGTCGTATCCTTTTTTAATTGGAGTTTAATTATTTCTCCAACTATTCGCTTCTCAAAATTTCCGGAATGTAGATTTTTCTCCTCTCGACTATATTATATATACGCGGGCTTTTTGTCATGCTAGCTGCCCAACGGGATATTCTCTCTACGAGGTAAAGCTCGTGTACTCGGCGGAAAGTAAATTTTCCGCGTTCGTCCTAGCGTTCTGTTTAACGCACTTTCTTTCGCCACTTTCTCTCGGAATTTGTACCCTCAGGTAGTCGGCCGCGCTAGAGAGAAGCGTATTACGACGAGGGGCCGGGAAAAAATTTGACGATTTTACTCTCGACGCATACCCCTCTGGAGAGACAGAGACAGCGGGGGTATTACACGAGAGGGAATTAAGTAAGCCTCTTTATTAATACGGCTGCAGCAGCCTGGGCTAAAAGCGAGAAATAAAACTATTACCGCGATAATTCGATAGCTGCTATCGCGAATTTAGCATAGAGCCGCATTAGAGCTAAAAGTTCAAAGTTCTCTCCCTCCGGTATAAATACACGCCGAAGCAACCTCCTTCTGTCAATATACGAGTGCTCAGAGGAAGAGGATAAAATCGCGCTATACTTGTAAAAATACCTCTCGATTATACGTCAATCGCACAGAGCGGAGAGGTATCTCTCTGCAACGGATGTAGACACACACACACACACACACACACACACACACACAGGAGATCGATAT
>JAZHPH010001022.1:0-15174 GCA_037356405.1 Nasonia oneida | reverse complement strand
AATAGGAACCTCTATTTTTGACCTTGGAATCGGATAGAGCGGAAAAAATTACGTCGCAAAGGATATTTTAAGTTTGTTTTAGTGACCGTGAGAAGGTCAATTCAAGGTCAAATAACAAAAAATCTGCTAAACAGCTGTTTGTCCGGTTTTATTTTACTGATGCCGAAAGATGACCTTGACAAAAGTTGAAGGGAGCAAAAGGGGCCATCTAATGACACCAACACCTTTGACCTTGAACTCGATTTTCAAGGTCATTTGAGGGTAATTGTGATTTTTTTAAATAGGAACCTCTATTTTTGACCTTGGAATCGGATAGAGCGGAAAAATTACGTCGGAAATGACATTTCAAGTTTGCCTTAGTGACCTTGAGAAGGTCAATTCAAGGTCAAATAAGAAGTATCAGCCTAAAATTGTTTTCCTTTCAATTTTTTCGTAGAATTATCATTTTGTTATTGTAATAAATATTAAGAGAATAATTGACTTAAAATGTGATTATGCTTTACTGACTTCAAAGCCATTTTGTAAGGTCAAAAGTGCAAAAATGCAACATCAAATGTTATGTGAAGTCCATATTTATATCCTAATTTTAGCGTTACCCAGGAACAACGACGTGGACGTAATAGGATTGTGTTCCCTTTGGGGTGCTTGATTAGAGTGAGTCCCCTTGCCTCTCACTTTTCGGGGTGCTTGATTAGAGTGAGTCCCGTTGCCTCTCACTTTTCGGGGTGCTTGATTAGAGTGAGTCCCCTTGCCTCTCACTTTTTGGGGTGCTTGATTAGAGTGAGTCCTCTTGCCTCTCACTTTTCGGGGTGCTTGATTAGAGTGAGTCCCCTTGCCTCTCACTTTTGCTCAAAATTCAACGCAGGTGCTCAAAGACACCACCATTTTGTTGGATACACAATTCAATTCGCTGCTGAAAATATTCTACTGTTCTGAGTATAATACAGTTCTTGGGATGTTTTCACAAGCGGTTTGAATTCTGTGGATCATATCTTCCCTTGTTATAGTTTCATGTTCATAAATAACATCTTTCAAATACCCCCACAAATAGAAATCGGGTGATGTCATATCTGGAGATCTCGGTGGCCATCGAACACCCAAATCTCCACGTCCAATGCGTCCAATCCACCTGTCACGGTAATTTTGATTAAGATATTGTCTAACTATTCAAGCATAGTGCGCAGGAGCTCCATCGAATTGAATCCACATTCTTGCGCTTGTGTATAAATCTACCTCTTCAAGAAGTACTGGAAGACGTTCTCTCAGGAACTGTACAAAATTATGGCCATTTACATTTTCATCGAAAAAGTATGGGCCTACAAGGTATCCGTTAACAATTACACACCAAACATCAAGACTCCAACGATTATGGTTATCTATCTGCCTGTACCAATGCGAATTAAAATTCGACCAATAATGACAGTTGTGTCGGTTAAGCTCTCCATTGCTTTTGAATTTTGCTTCATCAGAAAACATTACGTATTGAAAAAAGTGACGATCATTAGCAATCATTTGTCGTGCCCATTGGCATAACTGTAGCCTTAACCTCATATCAGCAGGTGTGTCCTGAGTCATAGTAATATGATATGGATGATAACGTTGACTTCTCAGTATTCTCCAAGCAGTAGCCATAGGTATACCACTTTGCCTTTGATTTTCACGCGTACTAACGTGGGGATTCAAATGAACCATTGCTAAAACGACCATTACACGAAGATCATCTTCGTTGTAATTACGACGTTCTCTAACCCGTGCTAGTTGCCCTTGTTGAGCTCTACGGTAAATCTCACGAATGGTTGTATGACTTGGATGTCTTCTATCGGGATATCGAATTCGATACAAGGCTGCAGCTTGTCGATAATTACGTCTAGATTCACCAAGAATCAATAAAATAACAACCCTTTCAGCGGCTGCATAATCAGCCATTGTTAAAAATTTATAACAAGTTCAATAAAAAATTTTGTTTTTACCAAACTGAACAAATTAGATAGCTTTCGATGAGTAATAAATTTTAATAGAAAAAATAAAGGTCAATGAATGAAAAAGAGAAAATGTTAAACAAATGATATTACACAATCCTATTACGTCCACGTCGTTGTTCCTGGGCAACACTAAAGTTAGGATATAAATATGGACTCCACATAACATTTGATATTGCATTTTTGCACTTTTGACCTTACAAAATGGCTTTGAAGTCAGCATAATCACATTTTAAGTCAATTATTCTCTTAATGTTTATTACAATAACAAAATGATAATTCTACGAAAAAATTGAAAAGAAAACAATCTTAGGCTGATACTTCTTATTTGACCTTGAATTGACCTTCTCAAGGTCACTAAAACAAACTTAAAATATCCTTTGCGACGTAATTTTTTCCGCTCTATCCGATTCCAAGGTCAAATATAGAGGTTCCTATTTAAAAAAATCACAATTACCCTCAAATGACCTTGAAAATCGAGTTCAAGGTCATAGGTGTTTGTGTCATTCGATGGCCCCCTTTACCCCCTTCAACTTTTGTTAAGGTCATTTTTCGTTAAAATTAGTTTTTCCATGGTTTTTTGTCGTGGTCGGATTAAAATGAAACACCCTGTATATTGAGAGATCAATATAACACCATGGTCAGCCCGAGATGATTCTATTTGTTTTGGGTGTGAAAGGACGCGAAGCGCCCGACACACCCATAACCCACAAAGTCAACCAATACGGTACCAGAGACAACGCGGCAACAGAGCCACTGCGATACCACCCCGAGTCGGTGCTGTTGGGGTTTTAGGTTATGTTTATATTATTTATATATATTTAGAGGTCAATACAAAACCATGGCCTGCCCGAGTTGACCCGGTGTGTTTTGGGTGTGAAAGGACGCGAAGCGCCCGACACACCCATAACCCACAAGGACAACCAATACGGTACTAGAGACAACGCGGCAACTGAGCCACTGCGATACCACCCCGAGTCGGTGCTGTTGGGGTTTTAGGTTACTTTTATATATATTGAGAGATCAATATAAAACCATGGTCAGCCCGAGTTGATTCTATGTGTTTTGGGTGTGAAAGGACGCGAAGCGCCCGACACACCCATAACCCACAAGGACAACCAACACGGTACTAGAAACAACGCAGCAACAGAGCCACTGCGGTACCACCCCGCGTCGGTGCTATTGGGGTTTTAGGTTTCTTTTATATATATTGAGAGATTGTGAGATGACCTAACATATACAATACCGAGTATTGAAGTTTTAACCAACAGGTGTCGACAAGTTATCCATTGCTGTCTCTTACCTGCCAGGTGGTTCCGCCATCTCAACATTTAATACCGCAAACTAATTTGGTCTGCTAAGTAAGGTAGACGCGCAAAGAAGCGCTGCCGCATAAGAAACTCTGGCGAGAGAGACTCTAGCTTGTCGTGGCGAGCCAGCGCCGCCTCGTTTCCCTGCCGCGCGCTCTCCTACTGTGGACGCTGGGCTCTTTCGCCGTTTAGGCTTTTTCGCCTAGGTCCGTTTTTATGAAATAAATTGAGTTTTAATGAACGGAAAAGGCTCAAAATTGATATGAAACTTTCCTTTATCACTACAATTATGTCCCTAAAGTTTGAATATGTATCAAGCAATTGGAAAAAAAATCGTAAATCAGTGGAGACCTACTTTAGGTTTGAATAACTTGCCACGAGCAATCGTGTAGGATACTTTGATCAGTATCAGGTATACCAAGATGGAGACTTCGTCATTTAGTGTGTGGTAGGCAGATTTTAGTTCTAAGTTGCCCCAATATCACAATCAAAATTAAAAAATATTAACTTTGTGACGGCACACAGCACATGCTCAGCGAGCGCGCGCGAGCAACGAACAAGAGGCGAATCCGCACGACGCGGATTGAGCGCGCGTGCAACATCCGCAAGGCAAGCACGATCGCGGAGAGCGGCGCGCCGTGAACGCACCGCGCTCTTTATAAGGCGGACTGCGTGGCGCAACGGGCAATTCTACTCGAGCTCCACTCCAGGTAGTATCGTGCGGACGCGTTACAAAGAAAAGCGAGACACGAGGCAACCCGGAACATCCGAACGATTCCAAGCTTTGTCTACGTGAGCACACGTGGACGACACCGGGTGCCACCGAATATCCTAACCGACATCCCGACACATTGCGCCTCCCTTTGCCACTGTGAGCCCACAGGGTTAAGGAGGTAACAATAGTTCCGCCGGCGATTCTCCAGGTCGTGCGCTCACGTCCTGGTGAATCTAAGGTTAACTCTTAACCCCCAAAGCCAGCGTTACGCCGACATCTCTCGACTCGCTTTATCGCTGTGTGTACACAGGATAAAGAGAAGAACGAGACGAGCGACAAAGATTCGTGGAGCCGTGCGCTTACGACCCCACAAATTTGAGGGATCACCTCAAAACACCGTGACACTTTCCCTACCGTTCCGTTCGTTGTTACGCGACACGTTCGGATCAGCGTAGCCGTGCGCTCACGACTCCACCGTCCCAAATGAATTCCTAACCTCGAAATCCGCCACCGACCTGTAATACCACCACCAAACCGATACAAAGATACCGCATCCGCCGAAACATTATTGTAACGAAATCGCATATATATTCTCATAATTTGTTAAAGCGAAGTATTTTTAACGAGACGCATAATTGATATCTAGTCAAGTCGGGATTTAACAACTGATTCCAAACACTATTGTTTAATTAAGAAATATACTTTATTATTGTTAAGAATATATAAACAGATTTTTTGTTGCCCCTTTCCCGTCCAGATCCTGGAACCGACTGACTATACAGTCTCTCGGGGAAATATAAACCGTTACAACTTAGTAAGCATAATACATCGGAACATCGGAATTTTTTGTGGAATAAAGTGCTCTGATTCGTAAGTAAATTAGTATTTCTATTATAAATAAAATAGAAATACTAATTTTAGTAAATTAGTTTAGTAAGTTAGTACGGATCAGAGATAGTATCATGCTCTGATCCGTTAATTATCATCAGTTATCATACTTAGTAAAGTCAATAACTTTTAATTCTGCAGTAACAGTGTCACGTGTGGATACACGTCACTGGTGGTGTCTAATTATGTCACGTCCCGGCGTGAAAGAGTAATAATTTTGTAAAGGGCTAGAGCGGATTTGTGCTGTAGAAAAGGTAAGTAGTAAACGGCTGCTGGGCGTGCTGTCACCACTCCTGATATGTTTTTGGCCGAGTCATGAGTCCCGGATGGAAAATGCTGCTCAGCGTCCAGGCCACGATGTCTAAGATTGCCAAGAAGTATTGTCTCTAGGGCCCAGTCTCCAAGCAGCTGAAATGTTCGTGTGAGCTAGATAAAAGTCGCGGAAGGCTGTTGCGCATTTGTATGTTTCGCGGCAAAATTCTGAGTGATTTTGTAATTATCAAAAGTTTGAAAATAAAGATAATTATTATACTGTTGCGTAAAATAACACTTGATTTTAGAATGCTCGATTTTAACTTCGAAAACTTTATAATTATATAAAAAGTAAATTAATCCCTAATGATAAGTTAATTTTAACTTAGTCTCGCGAGAGTAAAACTCAACAATTAAGCGTGAGATAAGTGTAGTCAGTCCGTTCCAGGATCTGGATAGGGGAAAGGGGCAAGAAATAAGTCTGTTTTTATATTAATAATAACAAAATATATTTCTTAAGTAAAGAATAGCAATTTGGAATCAGTTGTTAAATCCCGGCTGAAACAGAAATCAATTATGCGTCTTGTTAAAAATACTTCGCTTTACAATTAGATTTGTTTAAACTAACGCGGTTGACAATTTACAAGAATATTTACGCGATCTCGTTACAAGAATGATTCGGTGTTTGTGGCTACGGTGTTTCGGTACGGTGGCGGTATGACGGACCGGTGGCGGATTTTGAGGTTAGGAATTCATTCGGTACGGTGGAGTCGTGTGCGTACGGCTACGCCGATCCGAATGTGTCGCGTAACAAGGATCTCGACCGCTCTGTGTGCGCACAGTAACGGCCGGGATAGTGCAACGGGGTTTTGAGGTTATCCCTCGGATTTATGGAGTCGTGTGCGCACGGCTTCACAAATCTTCATCGCTCGTCTCATTCCTCTCTTTATCCTGTGTGCGCACAGAGATAAAGCGAGTCGTGAGATGTCGGCGTAAGGCTGGCTTTGTTGGTTAGGATTTTTACGGTGGCACCGGATATCGTCACGTATGCTCACGTAGACGAGGCTCGATGTCGCTCGGGTGTTCCGGGTTTCCTCGTGTGCTCACGACGGCAATTCGGAGTTTCGGGTTTCGGTTCGTCTACCAAATCGTCACGTATGCTTACGAGTCGACTTCGTCGGCGTAGATCTATCTCTCGTTGTTCCCTGTAGTAACGTGTGCGCAAGATGCTACCTGGAGTGGAGCTCGAGTAGAACTGCTTATCGTGCCGCGCGATCCGCCTTATAAATATGTGCGTTCATGGCGCACCGCGTACGCCGCTCGCGTCATCTGGCGGGTCGTCGCTGAGTCGCTCGCCGGTTGCCGCGCATGCCGTGTTTATTGCGGCCGCCTTCACACGTATTTATATGTGCGAGACTCGTGTCTCGTCACAGATGTAAACTAAAAATATGAAAGTAACAATATATTGCTTTATAATAATGATAAAAGTAGAGATTATAAATAAAGATTAATATTTCAGAATCAAATTGCTACAAAAAATATCAATCTGCCGAACTCTGAAAACTCAGAAAACTTTATGTAATTTGGAATTGAAATTACATCGTCAAGTAGAAGGTAAGTTGAAAAAGTGCACGATTGATTATAATATAAAAAGGTCATTTTTTTGAGACCGACCGAATTTGTGGACAAACGTAATTTGCAAATGCTTCTCACCAGGACGGCTTGAGCCATAGAACAAAATAGCGGTCAAACGTGAGTTTACTTACTTTCAAATAATATGTTGCCCTGGAGAGGGCAGATTGTAATCGTGTTGTCTGAGAGCGGAGGTTGTGGAGAAGGGGGGCGGGAATCTTAACATGGGTGTGTAGCCGCAGACTGAAACGCGTAAAATTAGGAATTGTAAATCCCGTAACTGCAGACTATCATCAGTGGTAAGGGTAGTGAACCGTCGTAGGCTCTATCAGTACGTGACGGTGTCATTGATATTCGAGGCTCTTGGGAAGGTGCAGCTAACCAGAAGAAAATCCACGGATATGTTCAATCAGGCGGCTTAGGGTTTGCCTCTGGGAAGTTGCCCTCAACCGGAAAGACAACCCGGAGGAAAATCCGCCGGGCGGGTTGAATAGCTCCTGTGAGAGAGACCTTACAGAATATCTGCTCTTGACTAGAGCCCTGAGCGACTGTTGCAAAAGCCAGCACTCGCTTTTTTAAGACAAGAACGCGCCAACTTTAAATAGATGCCCAGCTTGGATACAGTCAGCGAAAGTTCTAGCGGCTACACTGCATAGACTGTGGGAAAGAAAAAATGGAATAAGTTTTTGACCGATCGGCATGAAATTTTGGGAGGAGTCTCCTCGCACAAACCTAAAAATTATTTTTTTTATCCCGATCGTCTACGTTTTTTCAAAATGCGCGCACAATTTTTTTAATTTTTGCGTGTTTTTTGAATAAAAAGTTTGGTCTTACATTATCTCTGAGAGACTTTTATCAATCGGGCTAGCTCCACACTCCGTGGCTCATTAAAAAAAAAAAAAAACTATTTTTTTAACAAATATCGCAGCCAATCGGAGTAAGCTGGCCTAAAGCGAGAATCTAAGCTCTAAAACGAAAACCCTTTAATCTAGCTACCCCACACTTCGTAGCTACTTATACAAGTATTTTGAAAAAGAGAATACGTAGCGTTTAAAAAAAAAATACGTCGGCAAACCGGAGTAAGGCGGGTGAGAGCGAGAATCAAAGCTTCAAATCGAAAACCATTAAATCAAGCTACCCCACGTTTCGAGACTCCTTATCCAGGCTAGCTATTTTACGCTTTAGGACTCCTTATACCAGTATTTAAGATAAAAAAATTCGTCGGCAAACCGGAGAATGGCGGGCTAGAGCGAGAAGCAAAGCCTCAAATCGAAAACCATAAGATCAAGCTACCCCACGTTTTGAGACTACTTATCTAGGCTAGCTATTTCAAGCTTCGGTACTGCTTATCCAGGCTAGCTATTTCACGCTTCGGTACTGTTTATCCAGGCTAGCTATTTCACGCTTCAAGACTCCTTATACAAGTATTAAAAAAAAAATTCGTCAGCAAACCGGAGAAAGACGGGCGAGAGCGAAAAGCAAAGCTACAAAACGAAAACCCATAAATTAAGCTACTTCACGCTCCGAGACTCCGTATACAGGATAGCTACCCCACGCTTCGTTACTTCTTATGCAGTAAATTTTTTAAAAAGCAAAGACGTCGGCAAACCGCAGAAAGGAGAGCCAGAGCGAGAATCACAGCTTCAAATTGAAAACCCTTAAATCAAGCTACCCCACGTTTCGAGACTCCTTATCCAGGCTAGCTATTTTACGCTTTAGGATTCCTTATACCAGTATTTAGGATAAAAAAATTCTTCGGCAAGCCGGAGAATGGCGGGCAATTCACAGGAATCGAAGCGTACGTCATTTCTTTGTAATATGATATCTATGAATATAGCAACGAACTCTTCCACGCCCAAGCCTTAAAATGTCATCAAGCGGCGGCGGCGGCTCAAAAAACTGTTTGTATATTTTATATCACGATTCAATAACGTTTATATTTCGACTGAAATCAAGAGCCGAGCATGATGCAACGGAAGATGAGTTCATCCGACTCATAGCTCCGTCACTGGAAAAAAGACGCAAAGTAAGCCGACCAACCAGAAGACACCTACGTCACAAGCAGTCATTGCCGTATCCATGGCAACACCAATGCCGAACCAGCTCCGCCCACAATAGCCACCACCTACTCACTGCCGGCCGCACTACAGCACACAGTGCGGCAGTCTGCAACTAGAGCTCGAACTGAGCAGTCACTTTATAACTTTCGCTTGAATAAAATTTACAGTATACTTTAACCGTTGAGTTTCATTTTGAGTATTAAAACTTAGAATCTTTACGCTATTTTCGTTTGCTTACTGTTTCAAAATAAATAGTCCTATGACTATTTAATACGATTCCATCCAATTAGCAGAATAAGTATAATACCGGATTATACTTATAAAACAGAAGAGTGGACATACCGGCTTGGAGACAGAGTCTACTCTACAGCTTTCTTTCATTTTCAGACAACTTCAGGAGTGGTGACAGAAGCCCCAAGCAGCCAAGCTTAACATATTATACTCCTTGCAACAGCGCCAGCCCTTTGCAGGACTTGTAAAACTGCCTTGACCGTGGAACAGTTAGGTCTCATTTCTTACCAACAAAAGTTAAGTATTTCGAGATTTCTAAATATATTTTTGGCATTTCAAAAAACTAGCTTCTCACGCGGAAACGTAACAATACCAGTATTTAAGATAAAAAAATTCGTCGGCAAACCAGAGAATGGCGGGCGAGAGCGAAAAAAAGCAAAGCATAAAATAAAAAAACCCTCAAATCAAGATAGCCCACGTTTCGAGACCCTTATCCAGGCTAGCTATTTCACGCTTCGAGACACCTTATACAGTAACTTGGTAAAAAAGCAATGACGCACGTGTGTGTTTGTGTTTGTTCAGCACATTAACGCCGTGCTTGTGCCTTTCATTAAATTTGCCTTTCAAGACGATTTTGGACTCAATTTTATGTACAGCAGTGCTCTTATTAACTAAGGGTGGATGGAATCAAGGTAATTACTCAATATTATAATAAAAATACAGTTAAATAACATGGAAGGTCAAGGTTATATATTTATATATACATATATACATATAAATATGTGTGTATACACAGATGTATTCTGCTTCACCTAGTTCGTCTGCAACAAGAGCAATTTGTATAATTCATGAAGAATAATCGTTGAAGATTAACATTAAAAATAATGTTATAAGTAAATTCACTGTGATTTATTTTAGGTTACCGAGCAATATGGCAAAGGTTAAAGAAAGTTTACAATTTACAAGTAAAACAAAGAACAGTTATGGAATTATTACAACAGATATAGATATAAATTAAAAAGAAGAAGAATTTACATAGTTCCTGGTCCAAATTTCATCTGGCCAAGCGATATGGGTTTGCCATCTACGGATTCATAGATGGCTTTTCTAGAAAAATAGTTTCTCTTGATGTGGCTTCATCAAGAGATTATTATTATCTCTAAACAATAAAAAAATTTGGATTTCTTCCAACATTACTAAGGACAGACCATGGAACGGAAGTATCATTAATGGCTTTAAGATATAATCATACGGATGAATGTGCCGGCATTAATAGCTTTTTGAAAGCACAACCAAAGGATTAAGTCATATTAGCGTCAATTTCGACAGCATATTGGAGACTTTTATATTAATTTATTCAAAAAAAATGGAGTCCGTGAATATTCTTGATATTTGTAATCCAATGCACATTGATGCTCTACGCTACTGCTTTGGATATCTAATACAAGAAGAAATTTTAATAACAAAAAAGGAATGGAATGAACACAAAGTCTGAAAACAAAACGTTGCAAATGTTCCTGGTGGGATACCAAATGAATTCCATTGTCCAGAAAATTTTGGTGCAACAAATTATAAAAATCCATTGACTGTAGAACTTATTGAAAGAGTGTTTGAAAAGTATACAAGTAAACCATTGTTTTCATCACGTTTCGAACAAGCATTAAATTCTATTGGAATTAATAAAAAAGCATCAACTGCTGAAGAAGCTTACCATTTATATCTTACTATAATGAGTACTATTGATATATTGCAAAAATAGGGTAATTGCAAAAAATTATATAGTAATGTAAGCATACCGTCAATTCTACATACATAATAAAAATATTTATATTTGCAAGCTTATTTTTGTAAAGGAAAGTACAAACGAAAGGCCCAAGCACGGCGTTTATGTGCTGAACAAACACAAACACACACGTGCGTGCGTGCGTGCGTGCGAAATTCGTGAACGCACGCACGCAACCATAGATGGCGCATAGGCGCTTCCGTAGATCGAGCGTACTTTGTCCGCCAAGTCTGAACACGATGTTTCGACACTCTCTAGTCCATACCCTCGGACCACACGTTTTTGGAGGCCAGACTAATCTCTATGACCTCCTCCTTTACGGCGTTTCGGAACGTGGGTCTGCTGCCCGTATGGAGAAAGTCCATGTTTGTTGCTGCTAAAAATTCTAATAGACTGCCCTTATGGAAAAAAACTGCAGAGAAACCTATAGGATTTCATACACAGAAGTGTGTAGGGAAACTTGTAGGTTTCTGTGCACAGTAATCTGCAGATAAACGTATATGGATACCTGTAGAGATATCTATACAAATTTCTAATGAAATCCAATGTATACGTATCCTATACAGATTGTTAAAGAATATCTGCAGGATAATCTACAGATCTTTGTGGAGAGATTTCGAACATAATAATTTCATAAATTTTGCACAATTCTCTACAGAGATCTGTGCCGAATTCCTTGGCTGATTTTCTGCATAATTGTCTACAGAAAATTTAAAGTAATATTAACAGGTAAGCCTTATAAAAATGTGCTGAGAACTATGTAGAGATGTTTGCAAAGAAATCTGCAGAGATCAGTGTAGTGGATACAGTACTTTACAGATTTCTGTGCAGGATTCTATGCAGAGTTTTTTGTAAGGAAATCTTTCAATGTAATTACATATTCTTTGCAGGGAATCAAACACTCTCTTTAGATGCAGTGACACCTGCAGATATCTTTGCAGAGCAATCTATATAGTTAACTGAAACTCAATTTCAGTTTTCTGTAGATATTTCTGCAGTTGCCACTGGATCACTGCAGAAAATCATAATTTTCTGTACAGATCTGTGTACACCTTTACAAAAAAAGTCTGCAGAAGTCCCTGCAGAGAGGTCTGCAGGGTAATCTGCAAAGATCTTTGCAGAGATTTGGGGCCCGCTGCAGATATGCAGTGGCATATGTAGAAATCTGTGCAACAAACTTGCAGATGTCTCTACAGAATGAAGGGAATGGTAATAAAATATGTATTCAATACATAATAACATTTATTTAATATAATAATAAAATATATTGTAGATAAAATATTTATTGAAATATATAACAATTAGTCTGTCTCGAATTTATTAGATGGAAGAGGCACGTTTATACACTTCATGTAAACGGAATTTACCTTTATGCATTAAATTCTCGTCGTTTGTTCGGTAATGAAACAATATTTTTGTGAATCAATAGTCGCAATAGAACTCTTACATAAAATTTCATTTTTAATTTTCAATTTTTCACCTATAATAACATATTCTTTGTTATTAGATATGGAATGGTCTAACCATAAGTAGATGTGAAATAGTAATTATTAATCCTTGTTTGTTTATAAGACTGTTATCTCTTTTCTGGGCTCTTTTGTAGTTTTTTGAATAAAAAAGTATATGTTTAAAAATAAATCTATCATAATATAAACAGGTATCTTCTACTTTATGCCCAATGCGTTGCTCTATAATATTCTTTTTGATGATCGATAATTTGATTTATTTTGGTTTACCAAATACTCGTAAGTAATCTCCGTACTCAATGCAGTTTTTTACGTTACACAGATTCATCAGTTTTAAAAATACATTTAATACACCTACATCTATTTCATCACTGCTGAATATGAATGAATTATTTCTTACATACCTAAGTCTACTGTACAATTTACTTATTTGAAGAGGTATATATTGGGTTCCAAAATACAAATATCTGATAATGCCATTAAAACCTTCGAAAGGGAATGCAGACCAAGCACATAATGCTCCAAACGATGTAACGTACTTTGGCAAATGTAACAGCAAGTGCACATTGAACCTCATAAATTCTGGTACATATAATGTTGCAACATCTCGTACGAATTCATGTAGTGCTCTTTTAGCAAAGTTTAAATCCTCTTTTGAAATTCTTTCTTGTAAAAGTAAACTTAATTCAAAGACAAATGAATTCCAATGTTTCAAATATTTACTTTTCATAATCCCTTCAAAGCATGGAATCGAATAGTATAATACGAGTATAAGTTTTTCCATTCGTTCGCTTTGTACACATCAGTGATTGGACGTGGTGTACGAGTAATTTCCGAAGGAGGTTTTATTTTCATCAATCTTTCATTTACTTCTTTTATACGTGATCCAATGTAGAATGGCTTATTCTTATATTTGGAATCAAACAATGATGTTACGAATAATTTTGCAACTCCGAGCAAGCAGCCGTGCATGTAATCTGGTGGACAGGAGTTGATAACACTCATGCATGGGATGCGAGAAATGATCGAAGGTCCTTTTATACCTCTTACTACTTTTCCTGTATTGGTAACCCGTTCAACATGGTTTTTGTACTCTGCCTCTGTACGATCTCTTATTTCTGCATAAGGATAAACGCGGGAAAATCCTCTTCCTACAAATATCTGTTCAATTTTGTACCAAGAGCCTTGCAATGGAATTAACTGTACTCAATAATGCTATGAACTTGTTAATGTTAATAAATTCATCATGCATTTTGGTAGTTCGTATCGTTGTATACCTTCTTCATGCAATGATATTAATTCATCAACAAACGGTTTCAAATATATATTCATAACAGGTTTCGTATCCCCCATACCATAATCCACATAGCAAGACGTTGTTTTTACTTTGTTCGGTAAGGCAATTCATTGACCATTACTAATATTGGCCAAATACTGGCCAAAGACTCCGTCGACGTTCCATTGTAATGTGATGTCTTTGTGAGTAATTAAATTTTTGTTTTTTAATTGTTTGCAAACAGATCCGTTAAGTACATCGCTCTCTTCAACTTCTGAATTTAATGTACAGATCACAATTGACTACTTCTTCAATTTGTTTTTTAGTGAAATATGGATAAAAAATGTACCATCTTTCATCAACTTCTTTTTGTTATATGTTTTCGCACAATATTTACAAGTAGCATTTTGTGATATGTCAAATGCTAATACTTCACTACACCTATCACAGTAAAAATATTCCGTTATTTCTTGATTTGATAGAGATTTAAGCAAACGCTATTTTGACTTCCATTCATTTTGTGGTAAATGGCAATCAATTGTTGATATGCAATTTTCTAATCCGATATCAGGTAGATTATGCCTAAGAGAAAATGCCACAACCATTATCTTGGAATTATTATATAGCATTGATTGTTCCTGAAACAAATAATATAATTGTATGAGATATTTTATACATTAAGGAATAGTATGAGTTTAAAAAATATAAAGATGAATATGTAGAGAATCGTGCAAGGAATTTTGTAAATGATCGTAGATGAAAACGTATATTTATCATACTGCCACATCTCGATTTCTAACAGATCTTCTATAAGATCTATTCGCTATAATACTAAATTCGTAGATAATAATACCTGGAACATAAAATAAGCTCGATATATAGCTCCGATCGCAAAGAAGTTTAGACATAATTTTCAGTATTTAGAAGATCCATCGTTATTAATTGGTTCATAATTATGTATATCACTCTTACTTTTTTACAGTTGCATAAAAATGTTAAAAATCCAATTTTTTAAATAACTTATTAACTTTAACGTAATTATTTTTTGCTTTAACTGCCTACGGCTATAGTTAAAACAATTACGTGTATCATATGACGGAACAAGGGACTAACGAAATGAATTAATCTGCAAATATTTCTGAGGAGACCTATGTATTGCTCTTTTCAAAATATTTGGATTATATATTATTGCAGATGAAAGAATGAGAACTGTACAAAGAAGAACGTAGAGAACTGTGCAGGGAATTGCCCAAAGAACAGCGTAGAGAACTGTGCATAGAATTGTGTAAAGAACAGCGTAGAGATGTATGCAGGTAAATGTGTAAATAATACTATATGTATCCTCTATAAAACTATAAAACTATATCCTCGTCACACAAGTTTCTTTTTTTATATATATATATATATATATATATATATATATAAGTAAACAAGGAAATCCTTTGCTTTCAACTTTTGAAAAAGGTGGTGTGCATTCAGCCAGTGGAAAAAAGTATAATATTTTTTTATATACGCTTTGTACGCGGAAGCGAGCTACCCACACAGCATGAAAGCTTTTTGAAAGCTTTCAGGAAGCTTCCTT
>JAZHPH010001021.1:0-15252 GCA_037356405.1 Nasonia oneida | reverse complement strand
AAATCATCAAAATCGGTGAGTTCGGGTTGGGTACCTTTCCTTGTTAGGTAATATATTGATCAATTACGAACAACTCTCAAGATACTAACTTACCATGCCCATTACATTTTGTTCATGGTACATACTTTTACATTTAAAATAATTCATTTTATTGAAATAACAATTTTATAAGTTTATGTACAAAAATAAAATATGCAAAAAGTTACACTTACAATTAGACAATTCCATGAACAAAATGTAATGGGCATGGCAAATTACGTAGTAAGTATCTTGAGAGTTGTTTGTAATTGATCAATATATTACTTAAGTTTAAATTACACGGAGAAAAAAAAACAGTAGCGTTTACTGAACCTAGTTAAGTAAAGCAGTTCAGTAGATGCTACTGTACAGACTTCAGTAAAATCTACTTAATTGCGTGCGACAGCGAAGAGGGACAGCGCACCTAACCTAAAAAAAGTATACTAGTATGGTGTAGCGTGAGACACGAGAGACTGAGAGAGAAAGAAAGAGTTATATAAATATGCAATATAACGTGTCTCTTCTGAGACGAGACAGAAAGAACGTCGGATCTGCGCCAATCACCCTTCCCTGTGCTCATAACTTCTGTCTGAGGTGCCTTCGCGGCACAGTCGAGCATGGCCTTCTTATATTATTATATGGCCCTATTTTGTTGGGTTTACAAACCAACTATGACTAAGGCTATGTCGAACATAGTAATAATAGCTATCATGCAATTATTATTTACAAATTTTATTTAGTACTGAAGTTATTTACCGAACTGTTCATTCAGTTGAAACTACGTGAGCGACTTCAGTTAGATTTACTTAATAGCCGTTACTGAAAAATTTAGGTTACATTTACCTAAATTTTGAGTAAGCGCAACGTTTTATTGTTCTCCGTTTACCAATCATTCGACTCAGCCCTCAATTGAACATAATGATTTTTTGTTTGCCGTATTATAAATAAAATAATATAATTGTAAACTTGACTCTTTTAAATTGATCTCAGTTATTTTTAATCTGTGATTTCACTGTAAACAAAATTATTGACACGCATGATGATACGCAAAACATCAAACTTGCCTAACCTTCTTACTTTGGTTAAGTTTTTTTTTAGAGATTTCATGTCTTTTTGAGCGAACTTATTGAAGTACCTTAAATTTGTACTAAAATAAAATACACGATGATGGGGTTCTGGTAGTGCATACTGGGAGTTTTATTACGAAAATATCGGCATCTCTCGTGTATGATATCCAGATGCATGTGGTCGCCGATGACAGGGTCTTGGTGATACCCTCCATAGCTTTTGGTGTTTAGAATCAGTTTTTACGCTTAGACAATGAAAGCTACGGAGCACACTACCTCAATCGCGTCATTGTCGAATGCATATACCTGGACAGTAAACATAACTAATTTGAACATTTTCGCATCAAGAAGTACCGCGGTGTGCACTACCTGACTTCGTTATAGATCACCCTAGACCGCATAAATGACCGATATTGACACGTGGATACAAAAATCTACAGCGCGCAATATATTTCGACAGCCTCGTCATCGAAGACTCTTGGCATCTAAACACTGAGCGTGACCGGCTACCGCAAAATGATATTTGAATGTATGCACGAAAAGTCACAAAATCCACTTTCTGGGCCCCGTCATCAGTGACCCAGAACACTCAGAAAGTTTGTGCAGCGACAGTGCAGCAGCTGTTGAAAACCTTAAATTCAAGCAGATAATGTAAACACATTTACTCTGTGCAGCTTATATAGAAATCTGTGGGAAAGCAATACCCAACTGTATTACACATAATAGCTTGTGTAGCCAACTTCACGGTCCTACCACTTTTGGGCTAGAAAGCCAACTCACGGTCCTAATACACTGGAGAAAAAAGTAGAGATACTGTTTTCAGCATTCGTGATATATAAACTTGTTTATTATGAAACGAAACGGCTTTTTCACAAATATTTTTGTTGGAAACCATAGTATAGCTCAGAAAACATACTGATAAGCCAAAAAACGTACGAATAGTAACGATAAGCATTTTTTTCTGTATCATGAAAAAACTGAACACCAATATAGAAGTAAATAGTGTCACGGGCGCCGCGGCTTCGTCTGCTTCTCAAACTCGGCTTCGTGACGCTACCGCGCCACTTGATATATACAGTACAGTATAACGTGTTTCACAGATAATATTGTGAACGATTCATTGTTGTCTAAAGCTAACCAATTAATATCCACATCAAATACTGAGATCCAGCCAAAAATGGTAAACATTTTTTTTGTAAACTTTTAAATATAATAATAAATTCTACTTTTTCACAACTTTTTAGACAACAAAATAAGCATGCATATTGTTACTCTTAAAGAACATTAGTACATTTTAAATTATCTACATCATTTAAGTTTTGTCGCGAAGTCTAGTACATTTTGTATTCCTTTTACGAAAACCAGTACTTTTCACACTCCTGACTCAATAACGAGCAGATTTTATGTTCTCTATGATTTAAATTTTTCAAATATTTTATATTTGCAGGCATCAAGCTGAATCGAAAACGTACATTTAATCGCTCCAAGATAGAAAAGGATATTTTATTTTACAAGTTGCGAAGTGCCAGGGGAGAATATTTTTTCCACGACCATAAGCTCGAACACTATTTTAAGTAAATTCTCAAAGAAAACCAAAGAGCCCTTCTTACCGCCTAAATAGTCATATCCACGACACGATTGTATATTATTTTCGATCTGCAAAGCTCGAATTGTCTAGACCATTTTGTAATATTTGCATCTTCCACAGAATGCTCATGTTTTTTTCGCGTTCTCGGCGAGTAGAAAAAAAATTCTTTTATAAAAAAATTCTCTTGCCAAATTGCATTTCACGTGCGACTCTCTTTCTTGTGCGCGTTGGGATAAGTCAACTAACTTTGAAGCTTCAAGCGCTTTTTCGAGTTTTTGCCCGAAAAATAACTTGATTGGTTTATTTGGACTGATTTTTCAACCTCTAAACATTTTTTTGTTTCTAAATCTATTGAATCTGTTCAAGTAATATGTTAAATTAAAATGGAATCACTTATAATGTATTATTATATCTTTGATTTAATTTGGCGAGTCGTCGAAGGTTCTTACCGACGATCTCTGCCGTAACGAATTTTAACCCGTTACAGCTATTCAAATAAAAGCTTTAAATGTAAAGAGCAGATAATATTAAATTATTTATTCAAAATATCTATTACAAACTTAAACTATTCACGTACAGTAACTTAGAAATATGCGTGGATTTTATAATCTTCAAATAAGGTTGCGCCTTTTATTTTATTTAATATTGATTTTAAACAAAATCTTTCGTGATCTTTAGGTAAAACTACATTTAATCTACCACGGACGTCACTTAAAAACGAAAGAAAAATTTTTGCATAAATTTAACATGCATAGTCTTCCGAACGTTCAGTCTGCTTTCGATACTGCAATAATTCGAGTAAATGACTATAAAAGTATATTCTAGACAATTTTATTAAGTAAAATAATAGAATCCACCAATGTTACCGCTTCTAGAGGTCAGAGCAAAATGAGCTCTGGAAGTAATTTTTCACGCTATTTGTACATACTTTCGCGTATGCGCAGACGTTATTGATAAACAACAGAAATATATCTACATAAGTTCAACATGCGAAGCCTTTCAAACGTCTACTTCTGATACTGCAATACTTAGAGGAAAATATAATAAAAGAAAATACTCATAAATTTTATTGATTAAAATACTATGATCCAACTATCTTACCGCTTCTACAGGCCAGAGTAGAATAAGCACTGGAACCCATTTTTCACGCTATTTGTACAAATTTTTGCGTATGCTCAGACGTTATTAATAAACAACAAGAAAGTATTTATATAAACCAAACCTGTGCAGTCTTCCGAACATTTAGTCTGCTTGTGATACTGCAATAATTCGAGTGAATAACTATAAAAATATATTCCAGACGATTTTATTAAGATATTGGGATTCGCCGATGTTACAGCTTCTACAGGTCAGAGCAGAATGAGCAATGAAACCAATTTTTCACGATATTAATACATATTTCCGCGTATGCGCAGACGTAATTGATAAGCAACAGGAATGTATCTATATAGGGTGCGTTCCACCTAGCTTCGGGAATGCGCCGTGGGAATTGCGCAGTCGTCTTTTTGCGATTTGATTTTTTTTTTCAAGTTGGACAAGTTGACTAATGCTCCGAATTTCGACAGCTTTAGCCTCTTAGTGTGAACCTTAGTGTTTGTTTATTATTTTCATGAATTAAATCAGCAATGGAAAATAGAGGTGAAAATCTTTTAATGGTGAATGAATTATTATCTTCATATAGTAATAGTGACGACGTTGAAGATGAAGTATTTTTGTTCCTGTTTGATGATATTTTCGGAGAAGAACGTGACCATTACAGAAGGAGAATTCCGAGAGTACAGAACTTCATAGAGACAGCTATTTTGAGATACAATCAGCGAGATTTTCAAGAAACTTTTAGGCATGAAACATGAAAATTATTTATATGTATAATTTTACGTATACTGTTATTATAATTAATTAACACATACTTTATCGTTTTGTAGATTATCTCGAGAAACTTTTGAGTACTTGCTGAACTTACTACGACCTAATTTAGAAGGATGACGAGTAAACAATCGTATCAGCCCTGAAAAACAGCTGTATATAACGTTATATATTTTTGGGACACCAGATTCTTACAGGTAAGATGTAGTTAACTTGTGTTAAAACATACGATAAAGTTATTTTATACTTTACATGCATTTTTAAATATACATCTAGATACACAATATACTACATTTCAATTGCACTAATTAAATAAAACTATTATTGCTGTTTTATATAGGTCTGTTACGTCAAAGTTTGATGTTGGTAAAGCAACTGGATGGCGAGCTGTCAAAAGAGTCGTGAAAGCCATTTGCCATTTGCGTAATGTTTTTATTCGTTGGCCTTCCCAAAGAGAAGCACAACAAACAGCTGCAAGGATCTATAGAAATAAAGGATTTCCAGGAGTAATAGGTGCCTTAGATGATACTCATATCAGAATTTCTGCCCCTAAAGAGCATCATCAGTCATATATTAATCGGAAAGGATTTCATTCCATCCATTTACAGGTAAGTAATCTAAGAATAATAATTACAAGGCTTTATAAGAAATACATTTTTTTAAAATAAATAATGTTTCTTTAGGCAGTGTGCAATGATAAATTGGAGTTTTTGCATTGCTACACAGGTTTACCTGGTTCAGTACACGATAGTCGTGTATACCGTTACTCAGCTTTGCAACAAAGGTGTACTGAAGAGTACTTCCCAGATAACACTCACTTGTTCGCTGACTCCGCGTATACATTGCAGAATCACATTATTGTACCTTACATTCGAAATTGACATTTGACATTAGAAGAAGAATATTTTAATACTTCGTTATCAAGAGTACGTACTATGATCGAAAGAGCATTTGCTATATTAAAAGAACGATGGAGTTTTTTTTGGATAAATTTCCAATGAGAAATACGCATTTGGTTCCATACTATATTTTATGCATATGTATCTTGCACAATATTTGCTTAAAAAGATAAGATGAATTAGAATTTCCTATGGCTATCCCAGAAATTGAAGATGATAACAATGGTCCAGTTCAAGTAAACAATGAATTAGAAGATCAAGGAATCCAAAAAAGACTAGAATTAACTCGCATAATCAATGAAAATGTACGCTGATTGTTAATACAAACAAAAATTAAAAACTGTATATATTATTATTTTTCTGTTGCAACGCCGGTACCCTAAGCGGGTCTTGGGTGTAGTCGTCCGGAGCGGACGGGTGGGTGCCTATTACCACTACACAGCGCGTCCTCAGGTTGCGGATAGAGGAACGGCCCCTGAGAAGGAGGTTAATTGCGAATAAATCGAATAAGCAGCCGCGGACAGCCGATAGGCCCGGGCGTGGGTGTGATGAGCCCACACTGGCGAACGCATTCATCTAGAAACACTACGCAAGCACCACCACAACAACGAACACTCAACAATATTTCCTATTTTCACTTTCTCTTTCTACCTCACTATGTGTATATTCTATCTCTTTTAGCACACATTACAAAAATCCTGCTGTCGTGGAGGATGCGGGAGCGATGACAACTGCCCCGAAAGGGGATGTGTAGAATGATTCGCCACCTGGTCTTACGCGGTAACGAAGCCAGCGAAGGCGCGCTGCCTTGCAGGGGGGCGTTAGGATACGAGAATGATTCCGTAGTGTGTCCGACGTGAGTTGGCTCCGTCCTCATCAAAGTCGGAAAGCTCTCATACTTAGTTTTAGAGAGGTATTGGGGTTATCACCTCTAGAACGGTTGACTCACCTGCGATCGGAACAGGATCCAAAACGCGCGGGTTTAACTTACTATCATGGCTCAAAAAAAAAACAAAACCAAACCAAAACCAATAGGGACTTAAAGGTGGAAACGTGGAATGTGCGCAGTTTATACAGAGCAGGCGCGTACCAGGAAATCTTAAAAGTAGCTGGCGAGCGCGAATTAGATTTAGTAGCAATACAAGAAACTCGGTGGCAAGATAGCGGGATTGTAGCAAAAGATAACTTCACCTTTATATTCGGGGGCGCGAGCGGACACTCCTTAGGTACCGGATTTTTGGTTAGCAAAAGAATTATACACGCTGTTAAAAGTTTCAAATTCGTGAACGACAGACTCTCGTATATCATCATCGAAGGAGCGTGGTACAATTACATGGTTATTAACGTACATTGTCCTACGGAGGACAAAGAGGAAGAGGTAAAGGATCTTTATTACGAAGCTTTAGAACAATTAATCGACCAATTCGCGTCTTACGACACCAAAATAGTAGTGGGGGATTTCAACGCTAAAATAGGGAAAGAGGAAATGTTTAGGCCCACTATAGGCAAGGAAAGTCTGCACGAAACCAGCAACGATAACGGTATTAGAGTCATAAATTTCGCGGCGGCGAAAGATCTTATAGTAAAAACTACGTGCTTTAAGCACAAGGATATACACAAAGCAAAGTGGACATCGCCGGACGGAGCCACCCAAAATCAAATCGATCACTTCCTTATCGATAAGAGGCGCCACACAAATGTACTTGACGTAAGAACCTATAGGGGGCGGATTGCGACTCGGATCATTTTCTAGTAGTGGCCAAATTAAGAGCCAAATTAGTAGCCGGGCAAAATAGTAAACGGGCGAACAAAGTAGAAACCTTCGACATTGAAAAGCTACGAAACGGGGTAGAGCGAATTCAGTATCAAGTAGAAATAAGTAACCGGTTTCAGGTTCTCGAGGACACAGATGCACCGACGGAGGTAGATGACGACCCAAACAGTCTATGGGGGGCTATTGAAAGAACGGTAAAAGAGGCCGCGAACAAAGTGCTAGGTAAAAAGAAAAAGCCAAAGAGCAAACCATGGTTTGACGAAGAGTGCGAACTCTGGTTTGAAAGACGCAAAAAGGCTAAAGTAGACAGCGTTCACAGTGGAAACGATAGGACCGTAGAAGAGTACCACGAAATAAGAAAGCATGTGGGTGTGATTTACAGAAACAAAAAGCGCGAGAATCAAAAGAGCGAGATAAGAAAAATAGAAACTAACAGTAAGGAAAATAACCCGCGCGAGATGTACAAAGGAATCAACGCTATTAGGAAGGGTTTCCAGAGTAGATCGCAATTAATGAAAGATGAGGGCGGGAATCTCGTTACAAGCGAAAATGAACTGCTAAAGTTGTGGAAAGGATATTTTGATAAGTTACTAAACGTACATGAAAACTGCGAGGAAACGGGAGATGAAATCCACACTGCTGAACTCCATTTGGAAGAACCGACCTACAAAGAAGTAGAAGCCGCGATCAAAAAACTAAAAAACAATAAGGCCGCGGGAAACGATTCTATACCAGCTGAACTACTTAAATATGGGGGCACCGCGCTTACATTCAGAATTTTTGAACTAGTATGTGCTATTTGGAAAAATGAAACGTTACCGGAAAACTGGAAAGAATCCATCATCATACCGATTTTCAAAAAGGGAGATATGACAGATTGCAATAACTACCGGGGAATCTCACTTTTAGCTACCTGCTACAAAGTTCTATCAAACGTAATACAGGCCAGACTCACGCCCTTCGCGGAAGATATAATAGGAGAGTATCAGTGTGGATTCCGGCGTAACAGGTCAACGAGCGATCAAATGTTTACTATAAGACAGTTGTTAGAGTAAGAATGGGAACATTGCGAAACAATACACCAACTATTTATAGACTTTAAAAAAGCGTACGAATCTATCAAACGAAGCAAAATGTATCAAATCCTTGTGCTCCTCGGAGTACCAAAAAAACTCGTGAAATTAATTCAAATATGTCTGAACGGAAGCACGGGAAAGGTCCAAGTAGGCGGTAACGTATCCGAATCATTCATGATACGCGACGGTTTATACGCGACAAAATATTTTTTTCTTACATCGAAATAGACTTTTTTACTGTTAATTGCAGCAACTTCTCTTAGTAATACATTTTAAAATAAAATGAAATAACATTTTAATATACCTTTTGTACTTATAATTCAGTACTCACAAACTTAAAACTATAAATGTAAAATATTTTTCCGTAAATCGAAATATACCTTTTTACTGTTAATTGCAGCAACTTCTCTTAGTAACATTTTAAAATAAAATGAAATAACATTTTAAAATTACCTTTTGTACTTATAATTCAGTACTTACAAACTTAAAACTACAAATGCAACAGTTTTTTTTTTAAATTAGATGGAAATTGTATCTAAGCATTGATTGCTTTGATCAAACTAAAACAGTATTTATAAAGTAAGCTCTTAACAATGCTTAAAAAGTATTCATGTAGAAAAATTCAATTCTTATTCCTGTTTATTATTTCTCTGAGCATTTTAAGTTTCTCTTGTTTGTATTCTTTATCTAACTCTAAACGACGCTTCCAGTTTTTTTTTTCTACGAAGAACTTTTTCAAGAAAGTTTTGGCTTTTCTATTAACAATAAAAAGTAAGTTGAATTAATTATATCATAAAAGTAATACTGCACTAATAGTGGTAGAATACTTACTTGATTTATTGCATTCCTCTTCGACATCATCAATATCTAAATTGACACCTGAGCCAGTTGTCGATAAGGGTTTGATCCACGGTTATTTATGGAAAATCTTGTGCAATTCCTGTATAACATTAGTTTATCAGGGTTAAATTTATTTCAGATAAATTCTGTTATAAATATTATTTCATACAAAAAGTATTAACTTACTTCAAAATATGGACAAGTTATAGGATCCTTTCCAGTTTCTGCGTTGTGATCTATAACTGCTTTATATTTCCTTTTTAATAAGTCCATCCTATAAATACATTAATTTGATGTATATTGACCTTTCTCCATCATACCTGAAGTTATGAGCCGCCAAAACTTATCATAGATAAGTTTGCCAGTGTCATAACTTTCAATATATTTTGCATAAAGTGTTAAAAGGCAACAGGTTTCAACAACGTTCCATTTAGTACGATCACTTTCTGCAAATAAAAATAATTATTATATCATTAATTCCAAATATACAACATGGACACAACAGCAGGTACGATAGCAGCAGTAAACTCAAAAGAAAGAGGAAATGAAATAAATAAAGACACTGGAATACATTAAAAATTATGATATTTTTAATTTAATGAAACTTACGTTTCTTTGGTTTAGTTGCTGTTTCCCCTGATATTGTCGTAGCTTGTACCTGTCTTTTATCAACGATATTGCATGCATTTGCATTATTTTCATTTAATGGCAGATTGCACATTGTTTTGTAAAACTGCAAAAGTTTTGTTGCAAGTCCCATATTTGTAAACAATAATAAATATGGGCAAAAGATAAAAACAGTATAAAGGGGTTGAAAGTTATTAAGTTTATCTTACCAATTTGAGCTCGCTGATAATCCTCAGGAGAGACCGTCAAACGATAAGTTTCATCAGTGTCAACATCATAAATATCTAAGAGTTTCCAGTTACTCCCACTTGCAACTGATGTAAAATCTTCTTGCACAAAGTTTGTGCCAATTACTTTTTTCAAGCCATCTTCTAGACTTTTCTTGTGATTTACTAATAATTTTGTGGCGAACAGTGCATCTATAATCAAAAATCCACAAATAAAATATATATTCTCTTATTAAAATATAATGAATTGGATATGAAACTCACCCTTATTTGCACGCTCACAATCTGATGGTGATACGTATAAAGTATATCTTTCCAATCCGTCATTTAATATTAGAGGTGCAACTTGTTCAACCTTTTTTATTGTCGAATTATTGATTTCTTTGTTGACTGATTCAATCATCATCTTCACCAATTTATCTTTGTAGATAGGATCTAAAATAAACACAAAAATTGCAAAATATAACCTACAAAGATTCAGTAACAAAATGAACACCTCTTACCTTTAGCTGCTTTTTCTGCAACTTCTGGTTCAACAAAGAAATTTATGTTTCTATTAGTTGCTGGGCCAATGCCAGATATTTTGACTTTAGTTTTATCCGTGTTAGCCTTCTTATTTGAGATATACAAAGATGCAGGCAAAGATTTTCGGCAGTCATTTGAATTTCCGACATACACTTGGTTTTTAAACAGTAGCACCAACTTAAAATAAACAAATCGCAGATCGCAGAAAGACGACTGCGCAATTCCCACGGCGCATTCCCGAAGCTAGGTGAAACGCACCCGTAAAGAGGTGCGCAATATACTATTGCTATTCAAGCTGCGCGCGCACACTATTTGCGGCAAACAGAGTTTGGTAGGAAGAAAGAGCTGCCGCTACTTTCATGACGATCAATTTGTCGCGCCACCATGACGGTCTCCGCTTGTCAATTCACTCTTAAAAAAAAGTGTAGTAGTTAACGAGCCTATAGAAGTGTTCACTTTTTTCCTATACCTTACTCTTGGCCATTTTTATGTTAATCCAGCTGTTTCTGAACTTATATTAACTGTTAGTATAGACTAGAAATTGCTTAGCGCACGTGCCGAACGCGCTGATTTTGTTGTTTTTCAACTCTCTAAAGTTGCTTCTTATTTTCACTGTACTAACCAGAAAAATATTTTTATAGAGGTCTGAATTGGCTCTAAGAATAGCTTCGACTCGATACTAATCGCTATTCGTCTTGTACATTTGGATAATTTTCTCAGTATAGCAACATTTTGATTAAAACTAGGACAATGTCCTGTCTGTCCCAGGCACGCTGAAGCTTCTTCCTCAGCATGGATCTATTCCGCCCAAAGTAACAACGCCCAGGGACCAGTGATGCTCAACCATGATCCCGACGGGAAATAGACCTACGGCGCTAAGATGTAGGGCCGGATCAGGTGCCTGACAATAATTGTCTGGGCCTGATCTGGCACCGGAACCGGGCCGTATACGGCGTCTCACGCGGCGCGAGCACGGGCCTGATCAGATGCCTGATGTTGCATTGATATCCAACTTCAGATTCAGGACCGGATCCGGTCCTGATAAGGATCGCCTGAAGTAATTATTATTTTGAAATTACTAATGGGAAACTCTTAAGATTTATAAAAACAATTAATAGAAGTAAATACAAATAGAATTAATTAAAAATAGCACTATGAATGATTTTTATTTAAAAAAATACAAAGTTAGTTAGTTAAAAAAAAGTAATTTAATATACGAGATTCTAAGGTTAAACTGCGTCTATCCTCTGCCTCTTGCTTCTGTAGCCATTCCAGTCGTAGGAGTTATT
Source organism: Nasonia oneida (assembly GCA_037356405.1). Classification (NCBI taxonomy): domain Eukaryota; kingdom Metazoa; phylum Arthropoda; class Insecta; order Hymenoptera; family Pteromalidae; genus Nasonia; species Nasonia oneida. Next base: position 3,456 of record JAZHPH010001021.1, on the reverse strand, counting down.
GATGACAGCTCCAATTGTGGTCAGGAGCGTCGAATCGTCGATCACTTTTTTTTTATCAAAAGCTTGCATTAGCGATTCTATTAATTAATAATATAAAATGTTAAGAAAATAATGTAAAGAGTTAAAAAATAATTTTTAAAAAATCATTACCTTTTATACATCTAAAGAATTTTGTATCCTTGAAAATCCTTTTATCCTTGCTTTTTTTTGAGCTGTAAACGACATTATTACATCTCTTGACAGAAATGTTTTAAATATGCTGGTAATGATTTTCATTAAATCATAACTTGTGTTAGTCGTACAAAGAAGATGTTATTGCTAAAAAACAAAATGAAATATACATTAATAAGTTTTAATTTTATGAATTAACTTGAAAGGCTTTAAAGAATGTTAAACATTTATTATTATACTTACTAAATCATCGAACATTTGACCTTCTAGATCACTGTCGAAGTTGTCAAAGTTTTCCATGGATGACATAGGAAAATGGTGTGCATCGTAACTTTCACAAAAAGTTTGAAATGCCACTAATCTTTCATTTTTTGTCATTTGTCTTGATTCCATTATAAAAGTCTTAATCTCATCTACATCCTTTTGCATAACTATTAGTTTGACATCTAATGCATTAATTTTTGTTGAAAGAGTAGTCTTCATAGCTAAAAATAAGCATATTAAATAATTAGTCTGGTTGAAATAAAAACTATTATAGCACACTCTTTAGCAAAGTTATCTAGGTATAATCCAGTTGATTCTCGATGCTGGTTGTTGAAATCTTCAACGTTTTCTAATGAATTGGGAGGCAATTCAAGTGGTAACTGCTTATTCGATTCAACATCCATAGATGAAACAGGAGTAAAATCATTTTTATCACTACACATTTTTTCAGAAAAATTTTTCACTGCATTTTCACTTTTTAGTTTTCTCTGCTGTGATAATAGTTCCGCGACCTTAATCTACTGTTTCGACATATTTGTGCTGCCTTGTACATTTTATTTTTATAATAAAACTATAGAATCATTTATTAAAACTGGAGTAAAAAATTTGGAGTCGTGAGTATTATTTAGGTTATGTTCCGATAACTTTACTTCACTTCAAGACATTTTTCCTCTATGATATTCATGTTACGGCTACATTCCGGCTGCATTTCGGCAGCCAAATAATATATTTTATATTTAAGGTACCGGATCCGTACCAGACTCGCGCAGCGTGAGATGCCGTAGCAGAAACCTTAAGGTTACTTCAGGATCTCCAGTTCAGGGCCGGATTATACATACGGCACGCCGTGCTCAATTTCCAGTCGGGATGCAACTTGTAAATAAAGAAAAAGCACTACTTAAATTATTGATACAAAACCTCGTCATGGGCGACTATACCACCTAGGCACTATCCATGGTCGATATTCATATCTGCTAACGAACGAAAAACTACGTAGCGAACTGCCTAGACCTCATCATCGCCATGCCTATCTAGACACCATAAATAGCCGTAATATGCACATCTGGATATCAAGAATCACATATTTCTCTACCTGGACCCCGTTGTCGATGACCACCAACCTCTTCCATGCATCGTAAGAGTGTAACATACGAATTTAATCAAGATTATCAAGAAAACGTAACCTCAAATACATACTTTGAAATTCGCCATATTCGTTGGGCAATAAATGCTGAAATTCATGATGAAATACGCTCAATATTGTAGCGAACCGATACCCAAAGGGATGCGCAAGCCTGTCAAAATTGCCAAGTAATGGCAAATAAATTGGGAACGTTTCTACCAGGCGATTTTTGTTTCTTTTTTTGATATTAAAGTAAATTTAATCAGCTTGCTTTGGATCTGATTCCAATTTCAAGATAGATTCCATGTAAAGAGCAATAACTCATGTTACAAGACTTATTCCGGACGTAACCGAGGGCTACTAGGGATAAGGCAAATGCGACGTATTTATTTTTATTAATATTTATATTGCCTAGTATTAGTTTTAGCGAACGTTTCTCCGTCACTTTATTCTCACATGCGCGAATCGACAAGGCGATTCGTGGCTTCAGACCAGTACCGTTAGGAGTAGTTTATAATCATTCCTAGACTGCTACGACTACAGTAAGGAGTCCCTTCGGTAGTCCTCGGGAAAACGCCTTTGTTTTAGCGGGCCCGAGTTTTTGGCGGCGTTTAATGAGTAGAGCGTCAGTTCTCTGCGACAACTTGTGAGAGAAGATCACACCAGGACCCGTTCGTTAGAATATTTTAATAATCATAATATTTGATTTAATAATGATTTCATAGTTTATTTTTGAACCTTAATGTAGTCTTGTCCCATACAAGACTCTTATAAAACTACATACACGAACTTTTCGTTAAAAACTAGAACAATGTCCTGTTCGCCCCAGACACACTGAAGCACACCACAAGTGATCCGCGATATTTCGAGACTCCATATGGATAAGACAGCCGATGCACTTGAAAAGCGATCGTAAAGGCTCCTTCTAATCTACTAGTAACAGGTCAGTCTTGACGATCAAACTGTATTTGCCGCATAGGAATGAAAAATCAGTCATGATGACCGGGCCTTCGTCCTAAAAAAATATAGTTCATTTGTCGAGACGAGCAAGTTAGACACCCTGTTCTAACAATCCCCCGTAGGTGAAAGTAAAAAAAGAAAAAAATATCATTAGGATACACTTCAGACAAGAGCTCTATGCCCGCTGTATAATCAAGCAGTGTAGACTCCATCTAGAGTAAGAGCCAAGCTGCTTCTTCTCAGTCAGACGCTCTTTATAACTACTATCCAGTTGTCGCATCGCTTTTGAATTACTCGTAACCTCCTATAGTGATACTTTCCTGCAAATCACTATCTACTCTGTCGCGGGTAGTGTCGTCTAAACACTTAGGATTCTTTCTCAGAATGAATTGATCCTGCCCAAGGCGACAACACTCAAAAACCGTCTTCCGCAAAAATGATGTAAAACACTACATAAATTATTAACACAAAAAGATTTGATCTTAATAAATTATTAACACATATGTGTAATCAATATAAATACTTAATTACTAACAGACTGTTTCAACCATTTCTAGAAACAGTTTATTCTCGATACCATTACGCGTTACAATATTCTTTAGAAATAAAAATATGAGACTACGAAGTACAAATTTTTCAGTTTTCGATGGTCCATATTACAGGATTAATAAAAACCTTTTGAATGTTTATGGTTTGTGGCCACAAAAAAATAAAATGAAAAAATTCATAGGTTTTTTATTATTCAATTTATCAACGATCAGTTTATTAATACCAACTGCAAGTAGTAAAAATATATAATGACTTATTATCTCTGTCTAATAATCTTAGAACGAGTGAAAGAACTCAGAGTGAGTTCCGACAAAAGGAAAGGGTTGAGTGAGTGAAGGGTTCTTTTTAATTAACACACACGATTTCGCGGTACACAAAAGGCACTTGCT
>JAZHPH010001020.1:0-15263 GCA_037356405.1 Nasonia oneida | reverse complement strand
ATCTCTCTCTCTCTCTCTCTCTCTCTCTCTCTCTCTCTCTCTCTCTCTCTTATACGTCAGTTTTTCTACATACTTCCGACAGTTTGTAAGAAGGCACCGTTAATTGTACCTCGCCAGGATTAAATAAATGCAAACTATCGGTACTATTGATAACGTTCACTCAAATCGATTGAGACCGAATCATGTTACTTCCTTATACACATCTACATCAGCTTATATGAATACATCACGCTGGTTCTAATTATTAAACTATTTTCAAGTACTTGTAAGTTGACATGCAAGCTGTCACTTTTAACAATCACGTAAAATTTTAAAGCTTTTTTGGTTTTTAGTTATATTTCGCAAACAGCAATGAAAATTTTACATGTTTATAAGATGTATATTTGAAGATTAGGCCAATGCACACAATTCATAACAGCGCTCACCACATCAACAGGTAAAAATTGTTGCTGTTTCATATTTGTGTTTTATTACCACTGGTTCTTATAAACGAAAAATAAAAGTGTGAGAGCTCCTGACAAGAACTTTGCTTTTTTAACAAGTGGCTTGCCATAAAACACTTAAGTAATTGAAAAAACATAATTCTTTATTCATAAATTAACAACCAAACTGTACAATATTTTAGTTTCTTTGATACATTAAAAGTTTCGTCAAAACCAAATATCTTAGAGCAAACTGCGACAGAATTCAATTAATTAAAATTTCCCTTGAGTCGCTGTAAATCTGTCTCAATTGATTGCATTATTATTTCGTTTTGAATGCATAATTATAAAGTGTTTTATGGTGAATTAATATTGAAATTGTTAAGCAGAGAAGCAGAAAAACTATAAAGTGATATAGCCTTAAAAAGATGTCAGTATTGCATAAGTACTTCTTTAATTTTTTTTTATGTTTATTAAATTTTTTAATAGTTATAATGGTTTATAAACATCAGTTTCATATAACCTTTACTCGCACAATAACAAGTTTTCTTTAGATTTTTTTTAGTTGATTATATCTGTCAATTGTAAATATCTATCCTGCTTGAAATGCTAAAAAATTTTTTATTCATAAATATGCAAATAATTTTTGTCCTTCAGTAGATGTTTAACTTTGTCATAAACAATTCAACATATATTTATTTATTTATTTGTTTATTTAATACAATATACATATGCCTTTGATAGGCATCCTATAGAGGCAAACAAGTTGCCTGTACATAGGGATGGCATACAAAAAAAACTTAAATATAACTTAAAACTAAAAAAAACAGAGAGCCATGATGTTGCAAACAATGCTATCATGCCTTCCTACCTTTATCCCTTAAAATTTCAGAATATTAACATAAACGTATACCTCCAAAATAAATCTTCCCGATGAACATTTAGTATTTGATATTAATAATATACTATATAGAGTGAACCTTATGTTATTGTGTGAGTAGATATTATACTATATTTAAACCCTGTCCTGATTTATGGAAAAATTTAATAAACATTAAAAAAAATTAAAATAAGTATACTTTACACTGATTTCATTTCAACATTTTCACTCTTTATTAGTAGTTACGCAACAGATAAAGTTAAGATGAGTTTTAATAAACGAAAGGGTCTTGAGTGGGACACTACATCATACAGAAAGTTGCTGGATTTTATAATAAAAGAAAATTTGCATTTGTGTGAAGATGAAGAAATTTCCAGAGATTACTTGATACGTTTGTCAGAATATGTCTATGAAAAATAGGGTCTTCGGAAAACATACCAAAATAATGTTGGAAAGTTTGTTGAAATGTATTCAGAAACTATCAATAAAGATTCTTATGGTAAGTATACTTTTATTTTATCTATAAAATAGGACATATTTAAATCTAACATACTTATTTTTTTTTTTACTAACATACACCAGAAGATGTTTCTGATAGAACGTTTTTGAAATGATGCTTTCTTGTTAGTTAGTGTTCTTGACTTGAACAATTTGATTAGTGCATTTAAAAAATGTTCCATCAGAATCACCTTTCGACGAGGATACAGTGTCCGGAACAATTAACTTTGATTTTGCTTAAGTTTTTTATAGTTCTTTGATCGTGTTAAATGTATGTCAGGTAAAAAATAACTGAACCAAAAAGGAGCAAACAGTTTTTCCCAAATTCAAGGGTATTTGTTCTGGCCACTGTACAATTATGATGTATTTTAGTGCAAAAAATGTGTATTTTGCATGACTTGTTAAAAAAGAACTTACGCACTAAAGTAATATTTTTTTCTTATTTAAGTCTAAGAAATTAAGAAATTTCTTAAGGAGGTTCATCTGGTACGTCGCTAGTCAAAAAGAGGATAATTTTTATAAATTCTTATTTTCTTTTGATACAAGAGACATAATTTATTTAGGTCTTACGAAAAGCTAGTTTATAACAAATAATGATTTTAGATAAAGAAATCGAACTCTTTATGTAACACAAAATTTTAATACAGACGAAATTTGACTCCGTTTTTAAGGTTAAGTGCACATACTTTTTATTAGACCAATTAATTATTATGCATAGAGGTACCTATCAATCGTTTTCAAAAGCGATTTGAATTCATCAAATATTAGTTTTCTCATACAAAAATTTGCAACAGAAACTGTTTGTTAATTCAATAATTATCTGCAAATTAAAACGAGGAAAATGTGATTCTCCATAAGACTCCATGTAAAAATGGAACAAATACTTTTATTAATATCTCGTCTCAAATGTATCCAAATGACTCAAAATTTTGCATGAGCTTTTTATTTAGACATATCATCGTGGGTGAATTTTTTCCCCCAAATCTGTTTGTTATTTCTAAATCCGATGCACCTCCTTAAGAGCACTTTTGGGCCAATTTTATGCAGTTATGGCAGAATAACCTTTATATGTTTTGGAATTTTTTTACAACTTAAACTTTATTATTCAGATCTGAAGAACGGTATCACAGATATACTTGCCCCTAAAATACAAGAATGGTTGAATTATAAGAGACAGCTTACTACTGCTATGAGTGATTCTACTATACGAGAAGCAGTTAGTAAATTTATGGAAAATACAACATATGTTTTTGACATGTCAAAAAAAAAAATTATTTTAAGCCTTATTTATGGTATCAAAAATGAAAAATTTGAAGAGTGGATGAAAAAGAAACTTAATAATGCGTTATTATGCAATAGAGAAGAAATCTGTGAGAGTTTAAGACTGTCAATTCACAAAGTGAATAAAAATAATAATATTTCAGAAGATTATGACGCATGCAAAAATGTAGAATATATTTGTATGGATCAATACAAACAGTTATCAGAAGATAAAATCCACAAATTAAATAATGAATCCACAAACATTTCTGATTCTTACTTAGATGTCGTTTCAGAAAATAAAAATATTTATTAAAAAAAATTAAACGTGCAAGATCTAAGAATTTAAGTGAGTATATTGAGAGTCATATGTATCATCTAAGTTTAAATTTTCATTATTTTATAAACTATATGTCATAGTTCATAAAATTTTACATAGAATTATATGTAAAGATTTCGAACTTTGACATGTAAAATTTCACATGTATTGTAAAACTGTACGTCAAATTTTACATAACATTGTATATAAAGATCTTTATTATAAATTTTATGTAAAATTTGACCTACAGTTTTACAATTTCATTGCTACATGTGAAATTTTACATGTAAAAGTTTGTAATCTTTACATATAATTTTATGTAAATATTTTCAAATCATACAATTCTATTTATCCTAATTATTTATGTAAAGTTTCATCCCTGGTAGAAATGTCAACAGTTCAATGGCTGAGCAACCACTTATTTTTCCAAGAATGCTAAAGAACCGTTTAGGAATCAGCTAAATAAACGCTTACTGTTGTAGATGCTTATACACAACTTCTTACAGTAAATCTGGTTAAATTTAACTTCCTAGTCGTGCATGTACAATTGTGAGATTGGCATTTTTATCAATCAATATAAATTTGCCTATATAATTAGTTATAATCAAAATAATGTTAGGAACCCTGACAAAAATATTTACATCAAATTTTACATAAAATTTTATGTAAAGATTTTAAACTATTACGTATAAAATTTCACATGCACGAATAAAATTATAAAACTTTACGTAATATTTGACATGCAATTTTACATACTGATCTTTACGTACAATTTGATGTAAAATTTTACGTAAAAGTTCTAAATTATTACATAAAATTTGATGTAAAATTTGGTGTGAATATTTTTAACAGGGCCTTGTTGAAAATATTTACATAAATTGTAAAACTGTCGTCAAATTCTACATAAAATTTATAATAAAGATCTTTAAGAAAAATTTTTATGTGAAATTTGACTTACTGTTTTACAATTTCATTGATACATGTGAAATTTTACATGTAAAAATTCGAAATCTTTACATATAATTTTATTTTATGTAAAATTTCATGTAAATATTTTCAACTGGGTCAAATAACCTTTATTTTGTTATCATCGTAATTGTCTGATTTCCATTTTGACCCTAATCACCAATGTCAAGCCTAATATGAAATTTTGATCTATTGTACTTGACAAGTCACAATGAATGTTCGAATGGTTTTTTTTTTAATTTAGATTTGTTAAGCAAGACACATTGCACTATTCCCTGCTAAAAATAGTTAATAGGTATTGATTAAATAATCAAAAATTCTATGCGAAATCTGAATCCCACTTTTTGTATTAGAAATCAATTAAAATCGATAGGAGTGAATAAAATTCTACAAACAAATCACTATTGGAGTTAATAGAAATCAATCAGTTGGTATTAGCTATTGATTTTTATTGTGATTTTTCATATTTAATTGTATAGACTCCTACTGATCTTATTGATTTTAATCATGTTTTAATACGAAAAGTGGAATTCAGATATAGCTTAGAATTCAATTAATAATTAAATCGATTCCTATAGACTATTTTTAACAGGGTTATTATAATATAAATAATGTCTATTAATTTATTTAACCCGATAACATGATATTATGAAATAAAAGTTGATGACTTTTTTGGTAAAGTGAAATGAAGTGCAGTGCATGTTTATCACATAAACTTTGTAAACAATGTAGAGGTGGGTTGTACTCGCATAAAAATATTATATGAGATCTCATATGAGATCTATATGAGATCTGTATGAAATCTACATGAGAGCTCATATAAGTCTCAAGGTCTTAAAAATTCGAACTGTTAATTTTCTACCGGGGATACTGATGCTGATTTGACTAATTTTTTGAGGTTAAATGTAGGATTTTTGTATACAATTAACTTTTACTATATGTCAAATTCAATGAACAATTTTTTGAGAGCTAAATACTATTCGTTATGTATTAATTTTCAACAACAACAACAAATTTAAACACAATCTCAATTTTTAATGCTTTGTAAAATGAAAATTATTACAATTTTCCATAAGAGCATTTTTGAAATTTCTTTTTTTCTTGTTTTTTGACAATGTTAACATTTGAAAAGCGCTCTGTCATTTTAATTATGTAACTACCCTAGTGGAAATGGATTTTGTGCCAAAGTGTGCCAAAGTGTGCCATAATGTTCCAAAGTATTCAAATTCGGAAATTTACTACACTTTGGCATACCTTGGCATACTTTGGCACACTTTGGTACACTTTGGCACACTTTGGCTCATTTTGACACACATGGGCAATTGTTAATTAATATTGTAAAAGTACTAAGTATTTAAAGCTACTTGAAGTACATGAATCTAAATTTTTGTATTAACTGTAACGAGTACTCGTGACTCAGTGATAGACCTCCAGCTTACTAACCCAAAGGATCCGGGTTCAAGTCTTATCAACGCTAGAATTTTTTTTTTTAATTAAATTATTTATTGTTATGTACTACTGGGACAATACATAATACGATATGACGTACGATATGACGGCATCGTGCAGTGGCATTGTTTTGGAGCGCGGACGGCGGGATATACCTCATGTGCCAAAGTGTATGCCAAAGTGTGCCATGCCGTGCCATACTGTGCCATACAGTGCCATACTGTATCAAAAAATATATGTTTGTTTCCGAAAACCCCATGTGTGTCAAAGTGTGCCAAAGTGTGGCATAGTATCACACACTTTGGCACACTTTAGCATATTTTGGCACACTTTGGCGCACCCAATTATTTTCACCAGGGTAACACCATGTATTTATAGTTCACATCAAAACGAACGTCTGAGCCGAAGTTGCATTGGTGTGCTATTATAGTATATTACGATACAAGTGTCGTATGGGGCATATTCCGGCACGGCGAGGTTAAGCGCCCGAGCGTAGCAAGGGTGCTTAACCTCGCCGTGCCGGAAAGTGAACATACGACTCGAATATTGTACAATTTTTTATAGCAATGCGTGGCATAAATCCACATTTATGTCACGCCTATGAGTGGCATAAGTAGTCCTTTATTGCACCGTGCATATCGCCGTAGCGAGGTGACCTCACGGTGCAAAAAAGGACTGCTAATGCCACGGATAGGCGTGACAGAGGATTTATGCTAGTCAGTGCTATAAAATATCGTATGATACACACGACATAAGTCGATCTTCATGTCACGGCGTTAAGCACACTCGCTACGCTTGGGCGCTTATGCACGCCGTGCCGTAAAGTACGACTTATGCCACTAGTATCGTAATGTTCTATTATAACACTGCATGACCTAAGTCCGCGTTTATATCACGTCTATCCGTGACCTAAGTAGTCCTTTATTGCACCCTGCTTTATCGCTAATCTCACGGTGCAGTACAGGACTGCTTCTGTCACGGATTGTTTTGACATAACGGACTTAGGGTAGGTAGATGCTATAAAATAGTATACCATACTTGTAACCTAAGTCGGCATTTTATTACGCCGTGTAATAAAATGCCCCTTAGGTCACACGTATCGTAATGTACTAATACAATACTTGTGAACTAAGTCCTACGAAACAAAATTGCGCGATTAATCGCGTTAATTTATCAAACCTTTATCGACGCGATTAGTCGCACGATTAATAGCGTAACTAATCGCGCGATTCATCTAAAATAAATTTTTTAATACAACAAAATTCAATGCAAAATTATTAAGCGGGGTGGACAATTGGAGTGTTACCATCCGGATGGTAACGCCTTATAACGTAGAGTTCTCTGACTAGAGCAACGTTACAAGATCCACGTCTCGTCGATTCCTATTAACATACCCGGGCGCCAGAGTTTCGCGACTCTTTATCCAACGGATTCGACAAAACAGGAGTTTGCTCGGCTGACTCAGTCCCGCAGGGCGGTATTGGAGAGAGGGTGGTTCGGGATAGATCAATTTGCCTCACGATGGATAATTAATTCACAGTTTATTAAATAATCTTACTTCAGCCTTACAATATACCCAATAACTCGCAACTTTGACCCGAGAGTAACTACTAAATTTTACAGAGCAAATACAATTATTAGATAGCCGGTAGACAGCCAGGTAACTCGTAACACTTCCGATTTTTCAAGCACTAAAATTACCGCATTTTCCATAGATAGCCGTAATTTTATTCTAACAGATAGCCATAACTTCGCACTAATAGATAGCCACCGGTATTTACTAAGACTACGAACTACGACTCTCGCGCGTCCCAAGGTACCGGGATGCAACCCGCTCACTTACGCTTTCCGCAAAATCACACACGCTCTGATCCGCCTTGACACAATTTCTCAAACTCACTAATCCTAACTAAGTGCGAATACTGCTGACACAACTCAGAATTCCGGCGTGCAGCCGGAGTCCGATGACATACAGCGAAACTCATGAAAACTCATAAAAACGAATAAAATGTACGAAAAGGCAGCCCAAAACTTATCACTAAATATGCGAGATAGCCACAAAAGATAGCCGCACACGAGGTAGCCTAGCAGAACAGGAGTCTTACCGTTCGCGACTCGTAAGTGGAGATACGCGCCCGCGAGAAAGCCAAAACGGAGGAAAATCTAAAACGATATACCAACCTTCACATCCCTTGAAGATTCGAAAGAAGTCCCAGTCAGCCACAGGAAGGTGCACAGAAACGATGGTAACCAGCGGGAGCTTCTCGTAGACATGTGTGGTCCGGTTCAGCCAGGGCAGGAGAGTGCCGGTCCCGCACTCGGCTAGAGCTACCGAGTACCGAGACCTAGCTCTCCCGTCCCGCTGCAGCGGCGCCCTCGCCTATTCGTAGCGCGGAGACTGCTGTCTCGCTTGCTCTTGTTTCTCATAGGCTCGCGCGCTCTGTTCTCGGTCGTCAGGCCGCGGCGCATGCGCTGTCGCTCTCTCTCTCTCTCTCTCTCTCTCTCTCTCTCTCTCTCTTTCTCTGCTCGGCTGTTGAAATGGGCGCGCGCGAAATTCAAACTCTCGCAATACACGGGCCGTCAATACTCTCAGATAATACAGCGTTTTTTTACATTGTATCATGGGACCCGAGATAGCAAGATGCCACTGACATCAGAGCCCTTGACTCAGGTGAGCATTTACAAATCTCGAGCGCGATACGCAGCAGTTTATGTCCCCAACACTCTACGGATGAACAGCAACGCCGATCTAGCTGCTTCGGATGCTAGCGCCATCTGACTCCGCCAGGGCTCCGCCATCGGCGTACGACGCCTTACGCTCATATGAGCGCGTACCGTTCCTCGAGTGCCCTGTCGAGTTGTTGATTCTCCGTGACCGCGCCAACCTTGTGCGTTGTCCTCTCTCGTTCCCTTCACCCTCTACGACAGCTGACGACGGCTGTTGTTCTATTTGATCTTCACGAGCGATTCCTCTTTCTCTTGAGCCGTTTACTCAAAACAAGCAGACGCAATTGTTATTACACTTTCAAAATCATTCGCACAACTTTGGGACGCTCTGCCCTGACCTCCCCAGACTGGCTTGTCACATGGTGAAATTTCACCATGTTACAACCTATACTGGCCACCCCGCTAACTAATTTTACATTTCAAACAAATTTATTTTATTTGAAAATTTGTTTTGGATGGATCGCACGATTTGTCATGCAACTAATGGCGTCGATAAAGGTTCGATAAATTAATGCGATTAATCGCGCGATTTTTTTCAGTAGGGAGAAGCCTATTAGTGCACGGCGTTTTATCACTCTAGCTACGCTCAGGCGCTAATACACGCCGTGGAATAATCGGCTTCTTAGGTCACACATATCGTAAAATACTAATAGCACAAACTGTTAAAATTCGCAAGTCCCACCTATTCGTGACTAAAGTAGTCCTTATTTGCACCGTGAGGTTATCTATGTGAAAATGTCTGGCTGGATATCCATGTGGATATATCTACATGGATTGACATGGATTCCACATGGATTAGCATAGATTCCACATGGATTCTACATGAACAGCTGGACATTTTAGAAAAAAGTAATATATCAAAAATTCTTTAAATACTTTTTATATCTGATGATGGGAGTACCATCTGGATGATAACACCAAAACTAGGGTTCTGTGCCTTAAAAGGTTTTTTAATAACAAAATTTTAATCAAATTATTAAAATATGAAAATTTTAGAGCTCACAACCCCAGTTTTAGTGTTATCGTCCGGATGGTACTTCTATTAATGGTCATCAGATATAAAAAATGTATTATTTAAAGAATTTTTGATATTACTTCTTTCTAAAATGTCCAGCTGAATATCTGTGTCGATTATCTACGTTGATTTCCATGTGGAACCCATGTGGAATCCATGTGGAATGCATGTACCCTACTGAAAAAAGCAGATGACAATCAACTGATTATTAGCTGATAATCAGCTGATATCTGCTGATAATTATGCCAAAACGTCAGCTGATTATCAGGTGATATCAGCTGAATATTTTTATTAAAGCTGATAGTTACAAAAATGCGTTTGTATTACTAAGTAAAATGTTAATGATGATCAGCTGATCATCAGGTGATAGTCATCAACAATTTTTTAATCTTCAGAATATTTTTACAAGTAGTTTAAAATTAATAAAATCTATAAGATTCATATAATGAGGGCCTAATACAGTGTTATCATCCAGATGATAACACCAAAACATTGGCTTTGAGCTACAAAATTTTTACTTTTTAATAATTAGTATAATTCTAATATAAATATAAGTTTTAATATAAGTATAATTCTTGAAAATATTTAATTACAATTTAAATAAACAAAATATAATTAAAAATTAATATGTTGACTTCTTTTACAGGTATTATGAAGGAAATCGCAGTGAATATGACTGACTTAAGCATTTCAAAAAGTAAAATATTATTACTACAGAAAACTTCTTAGAACTAAGGAAATGTTTCAAGTTTTATCAAACAACTTCTTTTAATTATATCTTTTAATTAATTTAGTGTCTATTATACAAGAGTACCGTATACTATTTTTTGACACAGCGTGCGTAAAATGTGATATCACGCATTCTGCAAATTTTTCTTATTAGATTTCTGTGTTGTTGTTTTAATATTGTAATTTCTGCGTATTGAAAAATACACGTGCGAAAGATGATTCTGCACTCGTGTCCCCAATAGCACGATACGTTTATAGAACGTTTTAAAAACGTTTTGTAAATTAAAATTTTTTAAAATATAATTATTCCTATAAAGATTTAATAACTAACGTCACTTTATTAGATCGTCGTGTTCAAATACATAATAAAGTTTTCATTTAAACGTTTTTAAAACGTTCCCTAGTGGAAATGGAAATTGTGCTATAGTTTGCCACATTGTGCCAAAATTTGCCACACTGTGCCAAACTGTGCCATGTTGTGCAACACTCATGCCATTTCGGACATATCGCACGAATTGGCACAGTTTGGCACAGTCTGGCACATTTTGGCATGGTGTGGTACAGTTTGGCACGATTTGTTAACTCGCGATTTGGTAACTCGCTTCGCTCGAGTGATAAACCTCCCACTCGTGCTAGAATCATCAATTCGCAATTCTATAGAATATACTATTTCGTTTAAGCTGCACTTTTAGAGTTGAAATTTGTTATTTAAAATTAAATAAAAGTATAATGCGAATTTGTTGATAAAATTGATACATTCCAGTAATTCTAAATAATTATATTAATAAACACATATCATTTCAGGTATTGATAATCAACAAGTAGTTATGCTTAAAAAATTAATTGTTTTAAGTATAGTAGCAAATAGTAGTAATGATGATCTCAACCGCTTCATGAATTGTACTAAAAAAGTTCCTTTTAAGGTTAAGGAAAATATTTTAAAAGTTATTTACGTTGAAATAAAACGAGTGTATTTCACGTTCTTAGATTTACTAATACCGTACAGATATCTAATCAAAGAAAAAGTATTAGAGTATTTAAATATATTAAAAAGTAACAAAATTAACATTCATAATGAATTGTAAAATCTGTCCTCCTTTTCTGATAAAGAAGTAGTATTTTATGAAGGTGCGTGGTTATTTATTTATTTATTCTTGAAATCATTTTTACCATCCCTGGTAGAATCGGTAACCCACTTAATGGACAGTTTTCTTTGCTATTTTGTAGGCATAATGTTACTCGTACTGAAAAAAATCGCGCAAGAAATTGGTCAAAAACCTCACGCGATCTTCACGCAATTTTAAGTAGGAATGCTTTTTAACACACCTAATGAGCAGTTCTTAGATTCAATTTACTTATCTTATTTTTAAGTATTAACTGGCCATTCTTCATGTTTAGTCTACAGCGCCCCCTCAGTCTAGTAAAAATTTGTCTTCTTACAGCCCTTAATCAGATTGAAACGCGAATGAATTCTGATAAAATGCCAATGCTGTCAAATCCATCTACTCCACTTTCGTCGCAAAATTCCAGGACATTGTAAGTTATAACAAGTTTAATTTTAAAAAATAATTTTTTTCATTTTAACAGTTTTTAATAATGTTAGCTTAACTCTCCAAATGCTCATCATTCAAAAACTTTTTGTTCCAGCTTTCTTTGTGTATTTAAATAATTGAAATTTATAGCTTGCATTTTCATTGATGTTTTTTAGTCCTTTATTTTATTCTAATCAAATTAGCTTGCATAATTTTAATTCTTAACTAAAAAAAAATAATACTTATACAGAATTGTTTGTATTTCACTTACAGAACAGAAACGTGCCTAACGAATCGAGTACTAGAACTCTGCATCTTAGATTCTTTGGCTACATATGTTGTTCTGGATGTATTCATATTATGTATAAGTTCACATAAAGCTCCAGAGAAAATATTGGATTCGTTAAAACATAATGCAGACTTTAAAAATAAAGTTGAAGAAAAGATGAAAAATTTTCTTGATGAGCACGACGTAGATGAGACTGCCGTGAAATTAAAAGATTTGCTTACAACTTATTTGCCTGAATTGAAAATTCAGCCCGAAAAAATTACCAAACATTTAAAGAACTATTTAAAAGTATTAAATCCCGAGAGTGGAATCTGTTTCCAAGGTTGCTATAGGTATGTCTATACTTCTCGTAATATTAAAACTTAACTCTTTGTCCTGCCAGCATCCAACAGGCATGTAAATCCGGCGGAAAGTACCACTTTTTCTCTCTTGGGCGGAAAGTAAACCTACAGTTGGAAAAGTGCAAAAAAGTAATAATTTTCCGCCCTAAGACTCTTTTTTCGCTTATAAAATTTTGTTTATAACACATGCATGCAAAACACACGTTTTTATGGATATAAAGCGAATGACAAGATTCTCATTTCGAACATGAGAGCCATTCCCTCTCACTACTAAAGAATAATCAAATTTTCAAAATTTTCGAAATTTTAAGTAAGAGAAACTTCCCGTTCACTTCAAATGCATAAAAACGAGTCTTTAGATGCACTTGTCAAAAAAAGTACAGTGTGCGATAAGGGGAGAAGTTCAATTTCTACCTCGGGTAAGATTTCGTTAAAAATAGCCCCCTCCCCCCACTCCTCTAGTGGCACGATATGCAATTTGTTTTATTCTACTCCCACTGAAAGTACGCTTTTTCGTGCATATGTTGCAGGCGAAAAGTGGCTCTTTTACGCTCTTGGACGGAAAATTAAACCCTGGAGCGGAAAGTAAGACCTACGTCGAAAAAGAATATGCATAAATAATCTTCATATGTAATTACTTCCTGCCCTAGGCCTCTTATTTTCGCCCTAGAGCGGAAAATAAAGTTACTTTTCTCCCTTTATAACATGTACTCTAAAACGTACTTGACTATAATCGTCTTCTTTTCGGCCTTAATACACAATATACTATTGCGCTTTATATTTTTCATTCGAAATCTTGTTAAATAATTGTGCATGAGATTTTGACGTTAGTCACGATAAATTGCATATTGTTACATTTTTAATGCACTCATAGTTACTAGACTAAGGATGTTCTATGCCTTCAGCCGGCGGGGTGATCGGAACGGGGCGTCTCAGAAACCGCGCGCCGGCCCTCCTCTCATCAGTATGTACGTTACGCTTGATTTCTTAGGGATTCGTGCGGCAACGCAAACTACAAATTCGCCTAGGTCTTGTAAAGATTATGACAAGTAGGGTCTCTATTTTTTTTATATTGCATTCTCGTAACCATGAAAACATCGCACTCTATGTCAATTGAATATTTTTTACCGCGCTCCAAAAGTGCTCCTGTATAATCGTCAAACTTTGAACTCGAATATTATGGATATATGTTCAAAACAAATATTGGGAAAACTTGAATCGTATCGTATACACTAGACAAATACATCTTTGAAATTTTAATTACATTCTCTTAACTTTCGTGTAGCTATATAGAACATCCTTAACTGTAATAACCACGCTAATCGCATTACTTAACAATTAAGAAAAAACAATTATAATATAAAAATTAGACAAATCTTGATGATTTAGTCTAATATCATCTTACTGTTGTATATATCAATATTACATTTTTTATTTTTTATTAAAAATTCATAGTTTGTTATTTAAAAAATAATTTTTAAGGAATTTAACAACATCATATTTCGACATTAAAAACGTTTGATTATTTTAGGTACTCAAACGAGAAAAACGTTGGTGTCAAAGTATGTGCTACAAAAAAGTGGCACAAAAATGCAGTGATCCATGAATTAAATGGTGACAAAATAAATTTAAACGATCAAGAAGTACAATATTTTACAGAAAATCATCTTGATTTTTCAATCATGGCAAACGCTAGCAACAAAATGCAACTATGGTTAGATCCAGCAGCATTTGTAAATCACGACTGTACACCAAACTCTAAATTTAATTGTTTGTAATCCAAAAAAACAGTATGTTTTGAATTAATTCGTGAAGTTAATTGTGGAGACGAAATCACTTGCTCCTATGGAGAAAACTATTTTATTGATGGAGAGTGTGAATGCATTACATGTAAAAAAACTAAAAGTATTGTTAAAAAATAAATGAAAAAACAAAAACATTGTGTAATTTTTTTATTCATTCATCAATTCTATTAAACGAACTTATTACATAATGTATAATATTGCTCCGTTGCAATGTGGACAAGATTTTTCATCGATTTAGTAGTCTATAGAAATCTAAACTTATTAGTTGCGTATTCTCTAAAAACTAATCAAATTAACGCACTTTCTTTGATTAGTATCTAACCTTGATGAAATGAAATTAGTGAATTCTTAGAAAATTATTGATATGTTAATACTAATTCTGTTAGAGAAACTATTTACTAAATGTATGAGATTGGGTCATTACAATGGATACGAGATTTGTCATCGATTTACTACTCGATAGAAACCCAAACTTATTCGTTGCGTATTCTCTGAAAACTAATCAAATTAACGCACTTTCTTTGCTTAGTATCTAACTTTGATGACATGGATTTGGTGAATTCTTAGAAATTAATCATCTCTTGATACTAATTCTGTTAGAGAAGCTATATACTATATCTATGAGGTTGGGTCATTACAATGGATACGAGATTTGTCATCGATTTAGTACTCGATAAAAACCTGAACTTATCTGCTGCGTATGCTTGAAAATTTAATCAAATTAACACACTTTCTTTGCTTAGTATCTAACTTTGATAACATCAATTTAGTGAATTCTTAGAAAATTAATGATTTGTTAATACTAATTCTGTTAGAGAAGCTATATACTAAATCTATGAGGTTGGTTCATTAGGATGTATACCAGATTTGTCATCGATTTAGTACTCGATAGAAACCTAAACTTATTAGTTGCGTATTCTCTAAAAACTAATCAAATTAACGCACTTTCTTTGCTTAGTATCCAAGTTTGATAACATCAATTTAGTGAATTCTTAGAAAATTAATGATTTGTTAATACTAATTCTGTTAGA
>JAZHPH010001019.1:0-15181 GCA_037356405.1 Nasonia oneida | reverse complement strand
CTGGAAAATAATGTGCATCGACTTTCTCCTACTCTCTCTCTCTCTCTCTATCTCTCGCACTCCTAAAAAGCTGGAAATTACGAGACGCGCACAAGAGCCTCCTTCGCGCGTACATAACTCAAAAGTTAATTAATCCGAAATCCCGCGTAATCGCGATTCCACGCGAAGAGAGTAGAAGCAACCGGCCGCTAATGGCTACCATAGAAACCGGGCCTTAAATTTCCCTCGCGGTTATGTGTTTGTGGCGCGTGCACGAGAAAAATCCTCTTAGCTATCCGAGGCTACATTCTTTCAAGGGAGAGAGAGAGAGAGAGAGTAATCCGCGGAGTCCGCTCCGGGGAATTGCTTTGCATTGTCGCTCGCAGCTGCTCTTCTTTAGCCTATGTAAAGCTCTGAAATTCGATTGCAGCGCAGCTTTTGCTCTGTGTAAGCGTATATAGCAGGACTGGAAAAGGTCGGCTGAAAGGAAGGTGTCGCTCCATTATACCGCAGAGCAAACACACGGCAAAGAGAGGGAGAGAAGCGACGTCGTGAATGCCGTGCGCGCGCGCGCGCGCGACCGCTGAATTCTTCATGGGGTCAGTCTTTCAGCCTCGAGATAAGCGCGAGCTCTCCCTCTCTCTCACTCTGTGTCCGTTATATAAAGCTGAGGACGTTTAGAGATTTTGCGCCGTATCGCGGATAATTGAATGTCCGAAGCGAAACTCGAAATTCGCTACGTGAAATCGGACTATACTGGGGGCTAGAGCTTGAATTATTAAGCAAGAATATTATACATCTTACTGCCGCGTGCGCGGTTAAAGTTATCGCGGAATTCCCGCTAATCTGGAATTATTTCGTACGATTGAAATAAATATTCACACGTGAGCTCGCGGTGGAGCCACTGCTGGAATTTTTCGTCGGTCAAAATTACCGTGAAATGTTCTAACTATAAGTTTCCGACTATAAGCACGAAAATTGATAAATTAAAAATTTCGTGATCGTTTTATTTCAATAGTGCAAACGAATCGCGAAATTATCTACGCCTATACGGTATTTATACGCGTGAAGCTGCGAAGAGTCACGTATACATAGCTAAAGTTATCTCTCGCGCTAATGAAAAATACGGACTATATTTATACCCCCCTCTCGTTCTCGTCTCAAAGAGTTTCCGCGATAATAATAACAATGATAATAATTCGCCCAATACAATCAAGCTGCGCGCGCGGCCTTCGTTTTTATAACCTCGCGTCGGTGCAGCCTGCACGAGGGACCACGAGCAAACAGCTGGCGCTGCAAATATTTACGTCGCTCGCGCGCGCGACCCTTCGAAAGAAAAAGATTAGCCGAGAGACAGTAAAGCAAACCTCGAGCTTTCGCGTTTAATTAACGGAAAAAGCTGTAGGGTATATTGTAGTTTTGAAAATTTTCAATTAAGATCATTAAGTATACACTTTTGCTTTCAGGAATGGACAGACTACAACCTCCAGTGGAACGAGTCCGAGTTTGGCGGTGTGAAGGATCTGAGGATCACGCCGAGCAAGCTCTGGAAGCCGGACGTGCTCATGTACAACAGGTAAACACGTCCAGTATCTTTGGCCCCTTCCTCTGTGTGTGATGCTCTTACAATCAGAGGTTAACTCCCTCTCTCTCTCTCTCTCTCTCTCTCTCTCTCTCTCGGTTCGCCTCGGACTCTCGGCAGCAGCTCTATCTCTGAAAATTGCTCTGCTCTAGCTCGCTCAAACGATCGATTGACTTTGGCCAACCGAGAGAGAAAGCCGGAGACAGAGCCTTGATTACTCCCTACAATAAGCCCTATAGGTGTAATACAAGTCAGGGAGTTTATTCGAAGGATTTGTAGATCATATACGTCTCAGAATAGTTGTATCATGCGTTTCCAAAGATAATAACGAACCTATTGTAAAACTCGCGCGAAATATATATGTGCTGCGATTTTGGTGAGGGAACGATATAATGTATACCATTATGTATATAGGAGGGGGTACTTGTTGCTCACAGGCTTTAGAATGTTTCAGAAGAGGTCCCCATGACTACTCACTCGCCTGCCCGCAAACGAAAGCTGCTCAGAAGACCGACCATTTATATATATATATATATATATATTTATATATAAATGGCCATTTATATTATATATATGTCGTCTATAACCTTTTTTTTCTCTCTCTCTTTCTACATTATACTACTCGGTTATGTATAGCTACATTCTCTGTATACCAGTTATACTACTACCACTACTACTGCCCTTTAGCTATAGTTGACTCGTATCTACTTTTTATGAGTAATCTTAATAATGTCCTGTACCCCCCAGTAATGGCATACACCTTCTTTTTGCAATTCCGAGTTATTATATATAGTTATATTATTTTATACGTCAGACTGATTTGCCTTACCTACTGATTCTTTGGATATGCCTTTGGTTAGAACACGTCTGCATCGACTTTCTCAGCTGATCTCAGTTGATTATAATTACATCTATCTATAATCTCTTGGTACCTTGTTTGATCTGAACACACTGTATACGATATTAGTACGAACCATGTATATACACGGAGTCGGCTGATGAAAGAATTATGTCAGCGTATCGAAGCTGGAGCTATCCCGAGCGTCGCACGTTTGAGTGAATCAGCTTGATCGATGTGTATTGTATATACGGAAAAGATTTAATTAAGGGGTACGTAATTCTTTTACCAGTGTTGCTTTATCGCATTCGTAAACTTGGATATGACGATGAAAGTATCTCGAGAATATATCCTCTGTATACGAACATTTACTATATATACATTACTACTAATACTACTTACTACTATATTATATGCATGCGTTTATTTGACTACTACTATTCTCCGTGCTAGATATTGACTACTTATTGATTATACATTTGATTACGTATCTCCAAATATATATACATACTGTTATTATTTTCCTATATATACATATATAAGCTCTATGTATACATGTATCTTTACATATATACTCTATGCGTATGATATATACATGTATAAATTAAACCTATTCACTCTATTATATATCTTATCTTTTTTTTTTGTAAATACGTTATTGATCCTGTACGTAGTGATAACGATCCCGTTTATATATTATATACAGTAGACGTACATATATCTATCTCTTCTCTTCTCGTATAAGCGAGTCGCTCGGTATACTATACTGTACATACATAAACTTATAGATATAACGAATATATCAAACCGAGCGACTCACCCTGGAATCTTGCAGCACAATGTACAGGATGCAGTAAAAATGAGAGTAAAGATGATGAAATTAGCTGCTCTGATAAACTGTCCCATCCCCATATGTATAGCCTACATCATATTCTCACACAGCTCAAAAAAAGTCTGAAAATCACCAGGACGACGACTAGTGGCCTCTTTTAGAAAGCTTTACCACAAAAAAACAGAGACGTATTAAAGGAAGCCCACTAGGCGTCTTCAGGCGAAGTAGTAGTCTGTACAGCCTATCAATCAGTCAGATGAACGACGGCATCATACACATATACCAGCGCAAGCAGTTTCTACTATCCGATCCATCCTCATAATTCGCCTCATTATTTTCAGCACAAACATATACGCATCATCCTCGCATATATATATATATATATATATATATATATATATATATATATATATATATCATATGATATAATCTAAAGCATCATATTTATATAATAACACTCAAAATATATACACATACCCATCTAAGCGGTCGCGCTCGTCGACGACGCCTAAGTCGCGAGCGTCGAGCGCCTCTGAACTGCACTCGACGCTCGCGACCATAGCGTCCGACGTAGCCCATACTCGTCTATATACCAGTACCTTATATTATACGTAGTCTTAGTCTCTCTCAGCCATATTATTATATTATACTAATAAAGCGTGTGCGGCCGATGCGCCGCACTAATAACAGAGGCGGAGCCCCGTCGATACGTCCATACCGCGTCCTATGTGTGTGTGTACACGTAACACGATATATAAAGCTCTCCCGGCGTCGCGCGTCTGGACGTATGCGTCCCGGGCTCCGATCCTCATATAATTATACAATCGCGTTCGCTCCGACGCCCCGACGTTCAGAGAGCCGCACAGCAGAGGCCAGAGAGTGTGTATAACTATGTAGACATCGGCGGTGGTGGTGGTGTCGCCCTTCCGTCGATAATCGCGCGCGGAATTTCGAAATTGCCGCTCGCGCGGAAGATGACCGCCCGCGTGAGTATAACCGCCGGGATATAATGGTGATTGAGCCCGAGAGCTCTCGGGCTTTAGGGTTAATCGAGCGTATACACTGCAGGGCATATACATGCAACGAAAAAATTAAGGTTTTACCACCGCGCGAAAATTCTCCTAGACTCACGCACTTGATACTGCACGAGCCGAAATGGAGTACGAACTGGATCATGTGCGGTCAGACGCCCGGAACTTGGCCATAACGAGGCGCTTCGGCGGATTCGGATGTGCAGAGCCATAGAAAGAAGAAGCTACAAAGTTCGGCCGTTCGGCGAATACCAACGAGGAGACTTATAATTTAACTTTCTTTTTACACTTAATCTCTCTTTCTTTCCTTCTTTCTACCGTATCCGACGCTTTTCCGCGGGTAATCGAAAGTGAAGCGCACCGCGAAAACAAAGAAAAGCTCACTTTTATTTCCGTGCGCGTGCGCGTGTACACTGATGTATAAGCGGGAATTCCCAGCATCCATTTCCAATGGGCAGAGGAGGGCGAATTGAAAAAGTTAGATGGGCGAATTAAAGGGGGTCGAAGCCAAACATAAGTCGCGCGCGAAAGCACTTTCGTTTTCTCTCTCTCTCTCTCTCTCCATCGCACGTATACTTACAGGAGAGAAAGTCAGAAGTGGGAATCAGCCAGTTATCTCCACTTGACACGAGCCGCACACGTGAAAGCGGCGACGGCCTATCCTCCGGCTAAATCCAATCAACTCTCTCTCTCTCTCTCTCTTTCTCTCGCTCCGCCTCGAACAAGATCCCAACAACTGGAGAGAAGAAGAAGAAGGAAAAGGAACGATAAAATCACGTGCGGGGAGAGCAACAGTCGACGACGACAGCGGTATCGCACGGCGCGACCCTAATTAATTAAACTTTCGCAGATATACCAGCCTTTCGTCCGTGTGCGCGGCGTCTATACACAGTCGAGAAAACTTCGCTCCGGAGAGTAAAGCTCATCCGCTACACACGGCTCTTGTTGGACTTTGCCATCGATCGGCAGCTACTATACCGCCCGCGCGATTTAAATCAACAAGTTCCAAGAGAGGCTGCTGCGCGTTGTATTAGTTTCGCTAATAAACCGGAGAGTGCATATCGAGGATGAAATTTTGAAGGAAAAAACGACGTCGGCTCATCTCGAGTTTCACATCGGCGAGGGAGAAACAGAGAACTTGCGCGCTTGCATGTAAATTCGATCTCGCGACTCGGTTAGTTTGAAGCGCCAGAAGCCGGAACAAGAATAGCGGAAGTTACGCGCGAGAGAAGGGAGAAGGCAGCTCTCGCGCGTGAAAAGCAAAGTTTATGCCGTTTGGGGAATTGCATTCGAAAGCTCGTCGTCCTTTGAACCCTCCCTCGCGACGCTCTGTGCCGTGTATGTATGGGAGAGGCATTTTTCCGCGGATGAGACGCGACAAAGCGGTTTTCATACACTTTTCTGATCCACATTCTCTTCGATATAAGCGTACATACACAAAGAGCCTCTGCTGATACAGGAAGGACGATCGCGGGGCCTCGGAACGAGCGACGACTTGTTTCTCGTATATACGATAAATAGCATATAAAACGAAATAACAAAGCCAATCACTGTCTATGTGTGTCTAATCATAAGAGATATAATCTATAATCCTCAAACGAAATCACGACGTCAGGCCACCCCGTTACTGCGTGCCACCGCAGGACCAGTGCTCAGTGCCCGCTCCCCCCACACCCAATTTTTTTCACCCCCTTCGACCGACTCTCCTCCCGCTCGCGATCGCTCGCGGCCCTTTTGGTTAATCCCGAACAAAAGGACCGCGAGAGCCGCTCGTGGAAGTGGAGTATATAAGTGTGCTCGACCGAAGGGTCCGAAAGAACGGCGGGATGTAACGCGGGGAGCGGGTATTCGTGGCACGGTCGGTGAAACCCAAACCGCCAGACTCGACTTAAAACTTGCTAATGATAATGAACAGCTAAAATATTCACTGATAACTAAACTTGTCTAACGATGCGTTTTCTTTAATAATAACTGATTAACTCATGTATTCATATAAAAGATGTCTGATTAAACTGAGATGATAAAATGACGATTGATAATAAATTGCACTCTTATAACTAACTCACTCACTCACTCACTCACTTACACACAAGCACTGTATGTCTCTGTATAATACAGCGATGAGCCGAAAGGCGTCTCCAGTATCACCGAGATCTTCAGCCCAAGCATGTATCGGCCGCATCGAAGCAATGTACGACCGCAGCACACGTAGGCACGAATAGCCGCGTCAGGGGGGAGAATTCGCGCAGCCGAAGCTCTTGTGGAATCTTCGCCGGTTACACACGTGCGAGACAGTTATACACAGCTGACGATCGCGGAAGCCGAGCAACTATGCAGCTCTATGACGATGGACGTGGAATTCGGTGTAACGCGCCTATGTAACCGTCGGAATTTCGCGCGATGCCTCGATGATTTTTCAGAGACGTCACTCGACTCTCTTGTATAATAATACAAGCGACGAGGTAAGAACGCGCGAACGGGACGAGAAAAGAAAGGGCGACGCTATTACGCGCATACCTTGTCTAGATAGCTCCGCGTCGTGTGTGGGTATAATAAATTTTTCCGACAGCCGCGAAGCGGCTAAATTCTCCCGGTTTGTATATCTCTCGCTCCAGTGCCGCGCGGAATATAAAAGCTTTCGAGATTAAATTCACGGGATGTACGTCGCACATCAGCCGCGTAAAGTGCACGTGATTCGTGGGAATAAATTTCCCGGGCAGCATAGCGAGCACCGACGAGGTAGACCTAGACGCACCGGAAATTATCGATGTACACGACTGGCCCTGCAGACAAAGCTCTCGTCTTACTTATGCACCATAGCTCCGTCGCGCGCGATGATTTACAAGCTGTTGGCTAAAAGTATGCGCCGGGGGAATATCCGCGTCCAGCCGAATTCCAGGTACGGCATTGTTCTCTCCGCGCACAATGGGCCCCCGGTGTGTGTGTGTGTGTGTGTCGTTGTTTACGCTTTCGCCCCTCGAACTATTCGGCATTACTCCCGGCTGTAAAAAATCTCCGATAAACCCCTTCTCTCGTCGGTGATGAAACTCAACGCGCAATATCCGCGGCCATCGCCGACGACAAAAGCTCCTCGGGTACTTGTTGAGCCGGGCTCTTTTTTTTCCCTCTCCAGCAGCGCATTGTCTTTCGGCAGATGAGAGGAGGAGCTTCTTCCTTCGTGATCGACGTTGATTGTTCCGCGAGTTGACCCCTGTGTGAAAGTCAAACGATTCTACTTCCACACTTCCCTCGGTATGTCTTACGTAGAGTGAATCCGGAGAAAGAAAAGGGAGGAGGATTTATCGCGCTCGCGCTCGCCATAAACATGAAAGCGCGTTTTTCACCCGGCCGCATTTATATTCCCGGCGCTCTCTCTCTCTCACTCTCTCTTCCACGTGTGAGCCGCGTGTAAGGATGCAGCCCGCGCGTTGCGACGGCCTTGAGGAGCGACGTTAACGACTCTGACCCTTTTTTTCTCTTCCTCCTCCTCCTCCTCCTCTTTTTCTTCTTTCCGCGATCAACACCGAGATTTATATCGTCGTGCTTTACCTGCGGCGAGATGGGAATAAAAAAAATAGTACACGCGACGCAGTGTCCGTTGAACAAGCCACTCGAAAAATCAAACGCACTCGAGTCGATTTTTTCGTCGGGTAATTTGTTTTTCGCGTTTTTTTCGCGATCGTTATAGTCCATCCCTTGGCAAAATTCGACCCGTCGCCGGACACGTGTCGAGGGCCGATAGCGAAATCCCGACGATACGGGCTCGCTCACGGATTTATCCGGGGATATCCCCGGCGTATGTGCCGCAAAGTGCTTGTAGACCGGCTCGTTACGCTGGGGTTCCATACCTACCCCCCTTTTTTTAGAGCGTCTCTAATCGAACCTTTCACGAAGCCATTAATTTCGATCGCTCGCGCGCGGCTCAAAGGGCTTTTTCGGGAATAGAATTTTACACTTTTTTTTTCACGTGCGTATTCCCCCGCTTATATTGACTTTAACGGCAATCAGTACGGATAGGGCTGATAAGAATTTTCGACGTCGAGTATTTTTTCAATACGCTAAATAAGCTTTAATTAAAATTTTATTAAAAATATACCGATCCGCGGCTCGCACTGCGCGAAACGAAATATGCGTGGATCCTGAATATTCATGCAGCTGGAGCGCGATTTCAATTACACTCGATTTTCCCCGTCGAATACGACGGATATGATTTTCGCGAAAAACCAGATTAATCAACTCGGTCCCTATATCTCTCTCCGAGCACAAACATTTGCCCGGCGCATTAATATAGCCGTCCTCCTCGCGCGAGTAAGGGAGAGAGAGAGAGAGAGAGAGAGAGAGAGAGAGAGAGACGAAACTGTTTAACCTCGCTCAAAGTGAATTCGTAAGTCTCCCTCACTCCCTCTCCGCGGAAGCGGCGCGTCATTCGCGAAACTTGGATAAGTATACAGCGTTCTCTGCTAATGGCTCTCTCGCGCTCTCCCTCTCTCCCAGGCAATCGCCTTACATCGCTACTTGTTACTTTATCGTCTTTGCGGGTAGTCTCAACTTGGAAATCCGACTTTTCCGGGTGGTACAGTTGTAAGGGGGCCCCCCTAAAAAATTTAGGTCAGCGCGAGTTGGCCCCGATTACGCTGCAGTCTTTGGTCTGTGTTGTGATGCGATATCGCGCACCTCCGCACGTATGTCGGGCATCATCCCGTCGTCGTCATCGTCGCCATCGATGGAACGCGAGAAGGGGTTGACATGCGCGATGTAATTAGGGGTCCGTTGATTAATCGACGCGTGCCGATGTCCGTCTTGGCTCTTGATCGCCGATAAGCCGCAGGGATGCCGGCTCCGCTGCATCATCAGTAGGTATATCGATGCACGCGCGGGACTGACGGCTCGGATTTTTAAATCGCACCCCCTTACAGCCGAGTACTCTAAAGCGCATAACCCCTTATCCTCGCGCGTATGTGTGCCAAAAAAAACTGGAGCACGGCAATAATCGAGCCTGCATATCGCCCCTCGGTATGTGCAGTGCAAAATTGGATCGAACTCTCCCCCTCTATATCCCTATAGCCCCCTTTTTTCAGCGTCGGAGCTGGTTTTTCATATCGCGAATTTTTTCTCGCCGCTGGCCCGAATTGCGGAGCTCCATTCCTTTTCGCTACGCGCGCGAACGAGTGGTATATCGAGGGGGGGAACCGAGAGAGCAGCGAGCGATAGGGGGCTGCGCGATATTTTTCTCTTTCGAAAGTAAAGCTCACGCGCGCCTGTATACTTGTATACCTGCAGAGTCTCTCTCCTCTCTCGAGTAGTCGGGAGCTTACATAAATCAAGCGAAGAACAACATCCATCTGGGGGTCAGTGCAACAGCCTGGAAGAATCATCGCTAGATCCGGGCGAGCTTACGGAGGCCGGTGCAAACGAGGACGAACGTATATATCCGGCCCGCGCGATAAGCGAGCTCGCTCACATCCCCCTATCGGGGGCCTATACACATCTCTCTCTCTCTCTCTCTCTCTCTCTCTCGTGTGTGATCGTTAACCTCGTCAGTGCGGGCTGTGCGCGAGAGGGTATAAGCTAGAGGGAAGAACTCGCGAAATCCCCGACGCGCCGTGAGAAAAGAGAACGGATTTCACTCGACGAAATCCTCGCGCGCGCAGCTACAGCACCTGCGGTTTTGGAGCCTGTCCAAAGTACTCGCGCTCGCCGCTATTCCATTTAAGCGGGAGAAATGTGTGTGTGCACGCGCCGCAACGAGGAAGAATCGAGGAGATGAAGCGCGAAAAATGCTACGGGTGAAAGAGACAAAAAAAAGGAGGATCCGCTGATTACACGGCGCCGCGTGTGTGTTTCTCTAGAATTGATTCCAGCTGCGGTTCACTCTCGCTGATGTGGGTCGCGGTTTTTCTCGAGGTCGGCATAATTCATATTACTCGATATAAAAAAAATGAATACGTACACGCGTTTTTCCGGTCAAGAAGCCTGCTGCAAAGAACTCGGCTTTCTGGGCTCGACCAAAAGGGGACATGTCGTACGGGAGGCATCGATACGCACAGTCGTATAACGCGGCACATACGCCCATAAAAGAGGCGCCGCGCACAGCGAGAGAGGCATAAAAGAAGAAGGGAAAAGGGGAAATCAACGCTGCAGTGAAAGCACGTCTCTCTCTCTCTCTCTCTCTTTCCGAGTCACTTTTTTCATACATTCGGCCCGTACGTGCCTGCGTGTGTGCGCCTGTGTAAACATTGCGATTTTATACAGAGATATATACCCGGCGCCTAAAACTACTTTCCAAAGTGCCAGAGTAAAAAAGCAAACAACAAGAGAGACTATACTCACACTAACACCAGCAGCGACAAACGCACCATATAAACGTAAATGAATCTAAAATGAAAGATCTAAAAGTGGAAAAGAAACGAAGGCTGATGTAAACCGTTACGAGGCGCGTTAAAAAGACTGAGATGATAAAATGACATAAAACGACGACGAGTAGCGAACGACCGACTAATGATAACATACAGATGATTAAAAGAACGACGACGCCGACAAGATCTGAAATTTGCTGGAAATCCGAGAATATGAGAATCCGGATGATCTTGTACCGCGTCTGCCGCGTACGTATCACATATAAACACAAACACACACACACACACTCGGCTCGCCTCGCCCACGTCGGAGCTTGATCCCGTGGGCGGCGCAACGCGTCGTCGATCTCACCACTCACCAGTCCACTCTTTCTTTTTATCTTTCTCTCTCTATCTCCACTATTTCTATCCCCATACATACATCTATCAGTCCCCCTCTCACCACTCTCTATGACCATTATTGTATTGTATACTGGATCGATATGCCTGTGTGGCACAGGCGATGACAACAAAATAAAACAACAGAATCATGAGCAATGACATAGGCGCGTTGTGTATATCTGACATGGTAAAAATGGAGAAACATGCATACGATTGTATAAATATATTAAAAATCGTCCCCCGCAATGTATACCATATGAGACGTTTTAGAGTCAGTATAGGCTGTTTAGTAACGAGGCTAAAAATAAAAACGCAAAGAGAATAGGGTTGTAAATTTAACGATTAACAAATAACAACAAAAAAAAAGCTGTGTATGTGTAAATGAGCAAAAAAATTCATTCTCGTTTAACTAAACTACCCGTGTAGTGCGGAGGAGGGTTTCGACGGGACGTTCCAAACAAACGTGGTGGTCACGCATAACGGCAGTTGCCTGTACGTCCCTCCGGGCATCTTCAAGAGCACATGCAAGATAGACATCGCTTGGTTCCCCTTTGACGACCAACACTGCGAAATGAAGTTCGGATCCTGGACCTACGACGGCAACCAGGTACACACTGCAGATACTCTATACCAAGGAAAACTCTTGTCTCTTACACGTATACCGCCTATATCTCTCTCTGAACTCTCAACTATCTCTCTCTCTCTCTCTCTCTCTTCTGTAAAGGACACACGCATATATGAGCACCGAAATCTCGAACGACTGTACTACTATATACTACTGCTCTCTGACTTATCTCTTACCATATACGAAACTGTCTCTCTCCGCGATCGCGCCATAACCATCCGATCCCCGACGACGACGACGAATACGACCACGACCACGACCACGACTTGCTCTCTCTCTCTCTCTCTCTTTCTCTCTCTCTCTCTCTCTCTCTCTCTCTCTCTCTCTCTCTCTCTCTTCAAACTTCAACACAAAGTCAGACCGAACTTTGAATACGTATACGTCCGCTTAGAGCGAAGAACACACTAAACGGGGACGATTAAGCGCGCAACAGAGGACTTGATGCTTTACGGGAGTTTGCCCGCGAAATTCAAATTCGCGCTCGTTTTTCCTTTTCCTGGAAAGCTTGATCACCTCTTGGAAAATAGTTCCTCACGAGTTTCCGCGGATCGGAACTGTAATTGCGCGCTCCGGTAACTCGTCCGACGACGGACATCAATCACGGCCGCGAGTAATCAAGGATCCGCTTGTCCGAAAAGCATCGGAAACTCGCACGCGTGACGAAGACTTTCGAGCTAGCTTCTGATGATGATTATGCACATCTCTCTCGGCGTCTCTGCTTACTACAATCACTTGTATATTACCGCTTGTTATATAATTATTATTATTATTATATTATACCTCTTTTTCATTCTCGGCTTTGGCGCGCTTTTTTACTACTATAACTACTACTTATTTATCCACACGCATTGAACTTTTTATTGCCGCTGACATGCACTGAATTACTTGATTACGCCACGGCTTATAATTACCTCACGATGACCTCTGTTTAACTGACACCGCGAGGACTACATATGTATAACACACATCATATGCCGCGAACACACTCGAGAGCAGTGACATTTTTCTTCTATATACACCAACACGACTGTACTCGACCTTCTCTCTATGCTACATACTCTCTATGAATCCCTGCCCTATATCACAAGTCAATACACACGAAAAACAGAGACACATAAAGAAAAGAAAAAAAAAACAGTCAAAGCAGGGACCACGTGATTATGTCTGAGCTCGGAACCACGATTTTGCATGGAGCACATGTCCACCGTCGCTCTACTATCGACTCCGCAACTCACGCATTTATACCTCGTATCCTACCCGCTCACCTCCTCGCCTCGATGAAAGAAAATGTCCTTTTCCTTCTTTCCCGTCTCCAGTTCCGTTGTGTATTTTTTGTTTCGATCTCGCGTTCGGTACCTAATATTCGATTCATCGTTTTGAATATTCTATAAGACACGTGTATAGTTTGGGTCGAAATCCCGGAAAATCATTAATTCGTCCCGCGCGCGACGACGCTGCACACCGTACATCTCTCTCTCTCTCTCTTTCTCTCTCTCTCTCTCTATCTCTCTCTCTCCCGGGGATTTTCCGACCTAGAGCTTTTATTTATCGTACCAGCCGCAACGACGACCCTCGTACCTCACGCTGGCTCTCGGATTTTACTCTTTTTCTTTTCATCCTCGAAGCTCCGCGCGCGGTTATTTATATACTTTCATTTTTTCGAATGAAAACTTGGCCCGCATATAAGCTTTATCACACCAGCACACTATCTCTGTCTTTGTTTATAATTATACCATATGCTGCATAGACAAGCAAGAGATGTTTATTATAAACACGAGCTTACTGTCTCTGGCGTGTGTGTGTGTGTCAGCCACACGATATTACCGCTGCTACTGCTGCGCTATGATGCAACATGTGTCTTTATTCACTGTGGCGAGTTTTGCTTCACGTATTTATATATATATATATATATGACATTAGATGCGAGAATCTTGACCTATACCACGTATGATATTATTGCAATTATTTTGTTTCTATCACGTATATTATGGCTTTCTACGCTAAAGTATCTCACCGACGATGAATACATACGACGGCAGGTCATCGTCGACATTGCAGCGATACTCTATATAAACGAAAAAAAGCTAAAGCAAACCAGGCTGTGCATGTAACTAAAACAAAAACGAAATTCAAAGCCGTCGTCGTCATGTGTATGTTACTGTGAGTGTGCGATAAAGTAGAGGCGAAAAAAAAACAAAAAATAACAATAAAATGCCGCCGATGCAATGTCGACGCGCTGCATGAGTCTTTTTTATACATATAACTAGAATAGAATGAATATATATTAAAGCGAGCCAACAGTGTCCACACGATGCTTCACACCGAGTATTTTGGAGCTTCGCTATTACGACCGTGTGTTTGTCAGGTAATCTTCCGTCTCTCTTTCACGCAATTATACACCACCGATGTCGCTTATTCGAGTACACAATAAAGGCACTCGTATAACCGTGGAGGCTCGAAAATACTCGGCAGTAGCGGCGCACATATCGCGTGCGTCAAGTTTTCGCTTCGAAGACGAGTATATTAACGAAACGCGATAATCTCTGCGTAAGTATAAAGATTAAGAAATCGAAAAGATCGACTGCAACGTGTCCCTAAGGAATAGCAAACTCACAGAAAAAAAAAAACACCTCCGTGGAGTCGATAGCTGAGCGACGCTTCCATGCCAGCCATAGGCGAGTCCCCATTTTCCGAACCCTCCGCTAGGAGCCGAGCCTGCCAGCTCCAAAGAACCTCATACCCATATATCTCTATATAACTCACCGCTTGTTCTCATCTAGATACATACGTCTCGTAGTTCCATCGCTCTGCGAACCATCATTATTATTATTACCATCGTATCCTCCATCACATATATATAAATAGCAAAAAAAAAAAAAAAATAGAAGAAAGCTGGCTCGCTCGCAAGTTCGCTCCGCCCCGCGACTCTTTTACGTATCCGCGTTGTGCATCGACGTAGCGCTCGGGGTCCCAGCATCAAGGGAGAGCTGTCGCGTTTCGGCGGATCGTCGACGGCAAAGCTCGAGCTGTGGCTCTGCTGCCGACGGCACGAAACACGGCCGGCTCTCTCTCTCTCTCTCTCTCTCTCTCACGAACCCCGTATAGCTATATATACATTCCGTATAAATTCATCGACGGTACATTATTATAGCGATCAGGGCTATACTTGGGCGGAAGCGGAGGCTAAAGAGAATGAGTACTCGCTGAGCTAAGCTTAGTTAGGCTAAGCTCTGCGCACTTGCCTCGCCTACATTCCGCGAGCTTACATACTCTATCTCTATCTCTCTGTACATTCTCGGAATGATATCGCGCGCGCGGGGCATGCCTGCGTATCACTTATATATATATATATATATATATATATATATACATCGCATCGCACGCTGCACACTATCTGACCGCATATCTCAGCCGCGAGTTGTCTCGCGGCCTTGTATTGTCTCTCGTCATCATCGTACAGCATCAACCATCTATTGCGTGGGCAGTAGACCGCGGACCCGAAGGCTTCGGCTGTATATATATATATATATATATATATATATATATATATATATATA
>JAZHPH010001018.1:0-15322 GCA_037356405.1 Nasonia oneida | reverse complement strand
TGAAAATCATCAAAATCGGTGAGTTCGGGTTGGGTACCTTTCCTTGTTAGTATATGTCTTTTTAAGACATCCGATCTATAATAGTTTTTCCCACAGATATAGCAAATATATGTTTATTCCTTGTGTTTCAATTCGTGGCGTATTAAATTGGCGTATTATTTTTAATAAGACATATTTAAGTTATAGAAGATAAATAAGATAAATGATTATTTTGTTTTATAATTATTTATAACTAAAAGTATTAGGAGATAATCGGACTATCTTTATGAAAATAACATACAGATTAACCTAAAATCATTTTTACTAACATTTACAACAAACTTAATTAACTAATGTGTGAAAACAGGAAATTGATTCTTTTACTCATTATAAGCTTACGTGCGGCAACAGGACATTGATTCCTTTAATCATTATTAGCTGTGCGACGCTGTGCCTCCCAACACAGGTGCGCAACACCTAGAGCCTCGCATGCGCTAGGATTTTTCTTTAACGTAGGATTTGGCGCGATCGTCACGTTTGGGAGAACGCTAGGGAGAGGGCAAAATAATCACACAATGGTTAACAGTTTATTGCACTTGTATTTCGCCCAGCCCTTCCCTACAACGCGGTGGCAATGATGCCTCCCGCGCACAATGTAGCCACACCGGGTTTATGTTGGCGCGCTCACACACGAGCTGCACTCGTGCAGCAGACGGCAGGCCTCAGGCCCAGGTCCAGTCTGTTGACGGCTCTCTCTCTCCCTCCCTCTCTCTCTCTATCTCTCTCTCTCTCTCTCGCTCTCTCTATCGCGTGCGCTGGCTAGACGCCTCGCGCAAGAGACGTCTAGGTGTGCTCCCGCACTGCACACCGACACTCGTCTTTCGTGTTCGCTCTCTGTCTCTCTCACATACACACGCAGCCGTACGCTCCCGCTCAGCGTATCCTCGTTCACGAGTGTGCCCGCACCACACTCTTCTCATTCTCGTATTCTTTCTCTCTCTCTCTCTCTCTCTTTCTCTCGGCTCTCTCTCTCTCGGCTCACTTACGGCTCTCTCTCTCTCTCTCTCTCTCTCTCTCTCTCTCTCTCTCGCTTACTCGCTCACTGCTCTCGAGGCTTCCGGTGGACGTCCGTCGGTGCTCCCGTCGTTGCCTCCTGGACTCCTCCCGGACCTGGTGGCGGCTGGCGGCTTCGGCTCTTCCACGCCGATGTTGCTGGCTGCTCTGGTCCTCTGGATGATGGTGGCGGACTGGCTGGCTTCCTTCCTCTCGTCGGGATGATCGCTGGCTCGTCCGGGCGTTGGCACTTCCTAGTGCCAACGCGCTGCACCTGAAACACACTCGCGCACTCTCGCACACTCTTGGGAGACTCTCCCAATCTCCTCTAGTCGTCGACCTCGGTCGACAAGCAGAGGAGAACGCACGAAACTCTCGCAAACGTCGACGTGCTCCGTCGACAGTCGGGAGAGAACTCTCGGATTTTCCGCTCGTTCTCGCGCTCACTCTCCTCTCGTGCTCGTCGGGCCCGCGCTTCTTGCTGGCTTCCGATTGGCTGCCAGTCTGCGACGAGGCTCGCTCTCGCGCCAACGATGCTCACTCTCGCACCGACGATGACGGTTAGCTAGCCCGTTCCCCAAATTTGAGACCAGGCCGGCGCCGACAACAACACGTCGACTCACTTGTTTATTCCGCGCACTCAGGGCTTGGCCGCATCGAACGAGATTCCTCGTATCGACGCGGCTGCGACGTTTGCAACGTCGCAGCTGATGTGCGGACATTGATTCCTTTAGTCATTATTACTTGATATGCGGACATTGAATCCTTTAGTCATTATTAGCTGATATACGGACATTGATTCCTTTAGTCATTGTAAAGCTGATGTGCAAGACAGATTAACCTAAAATTATTATTACTAGCATTTACAACTTAATTAACTAATATGTGAAAACAGGACATTCATTTTTTTAATCATTATAAGCTTATGTGCGGCAACAGGACATTGATTCCTTTAGTCATTATTAGCTGATGTGCGGACATTGATTCCTTTAGTCATTGTAAAGCTTATGTGCGATGACAAGATTCCTTTACTCATTATTAGCTTATATGCGGCCACAAAGCATATATTCCTTTTGTCATTATTAACTGCTGTGCAAGAATAGCTAAATATTGATTATTTTAATCATTATTAGTTGATGTGCGAGAACAGAGTACTAATTTTTTTAACCATTATTAACAAGTTCTGTTTATAAAATATCCCGCATATATGTCTGTGAACAAATTTAAAATTACCCACCTTTTTTCTTAAAATTGATTGCATACAGGTGGTAAATAATCATAATTTTACAATTTTGAATAAATTTAAGCGTAAAATTTGCAGTACCACAGGTATCTGTATATTGATAGATAAATACAGGTACTTATCTTTGATTGATTCTCACAGCGGGGACGTATTTGTAACAATGCCCGCAAAATGTAACAATACTTGCACATACACTGTAGCATTTATTTTAATATTAGCGAATGATACGTTAGCCATCGTTTAACAGCTTTAATAAATTTTTAAAATCAACTTCTGCTGATAGAAAATACACCATAATTTCTAGTGGCGCAATTAGTATACTCTAACTTCTGCTCAGTTATTCTGCCAAAATTATGTTCAGAATAATTCGCGTTCTGGGACCGATTCTGCGTAGAATCTGCTAAAAATTCTGAAATAATGCTCAAAATACTTCAAAACGTATTTTTTTAAATTATTCGTTTTTTTACTATTTAAGAACTAATTTTAAATTATAACAAATTGAATTATAACTATTTAAGAAATTTCAACAGTCAGTAGAGCAGAATATTTATTTGGATATTTAGTTGGATTTAAGATATTTGAGATTTTTGAGTAGGGGATTTATCGAGTTGTAAGCAAATCAATGTGTGCTTATTCTAACCTTCTAACCTTGACAAAATTTTTAGCAGATTCTGCCCGAGCACCGTCGCCTGTATGATAATTTTCTGGGCAAAATCATAAATTCTACCCGCCGAACTTATTATTAGGGAAAGAAAATTTACCAGATTCTGGGCAATAAAGCCTTAATTTTATACAAGGGTGTGTTTGTATATTATGCAGATAGTTTAAATATATATTTGACAGGGAGCAGTATCAAATAGAATGGGATGAAATTGATGATGTAGAAAACGAAAATGATTTGGATGCGCAACTTAATTATGAACTAGAAGAATACCTTAGATCTGAACAAGAATATGATCGATATTAGAAAATTTAAATTATGAAGTACTAATTTATGAAAAAAATTCTGATGGTGTAATACAACAATTTTCACTGCTAGATGAAATTCCCAATAATATGACAATCAAAATACAAAAAATATTGAAGCTTCAAAAACAAAAATGTGATCATTCTTTTCCAAAAGAAGTACTGAATAATCAAGAACTTTATATAAAGTATATTATTAAAATAGCAAACATAATGCATCACATTCATTTTACAAAATCTTAGTTATTCCATGTCAGACAAAAGTCATCGTAACAAAACTTATTAGAAAGTAATTTTAAAAATACTAATGAATTTATTATATAAATATTCTTTTAAATAAATTTATTTATTTTTTCAGAGAAAATAAAGGACAAGAAACAAAATATATAATTACTATTTATCGCATTAATAATATACTTTTAGAAAAGATTTTTGTTTTTATAACATTTACATTTACATTTATATCTTACAAATTTAAAGTTTTTGATAATCTATAAATTGTTAATCATTTTTGAAAATAAATATTTTTTAAAAACATAATAGTACTTATCGATATATACCCATAAGAACATTGGATTTTAGTGCATGAGACGCTCAGACCTAAGCAAATAAAAATAGTATACATTTAACAGCAATTTTCTTACTATTAAGATCTAATCTTTATCATAATTGACATACTTATAGATTACAACGTACTAACACGACTTCAAACTAATTCAAAAAATTCAATTAACAGAAGAAGATTAATTTTTTTATTTTAATTTATTCAAATTATTCTTTTATCGAGTGATATGTATTTATATATAGTATGAACATATTACAAACTTAACAACAATAATTTTCACTTACAAAGTTTATTATTGCAATAAATTTTATATTTCGTTTAGTTTCCTATCTATGGTATTAATGAAAACTGAAAAATATGAGCCCACTGCCGACACAATCTTGGAAAACTGAAGATTTTTTCACTTAATCGGTGCTACAATCGATTTAGTTATCTACTCCAAGCAGATGAATGAAGTGATTAGTAAAATTCTATGAATTGTACCCAAGTTGCTTACTTTAAAAATCCATGGCAATGGCAATTATCTATTTAGATGCTTTTCTTATTCTTTATACAATACAGAAGATTTTCACATGAGAGTCAGATTAAATATTGTTCAATATATTGTAACTCAATGGGAAAATTATAGTTCTTTCATAGTTGGAAATGGTTATTATCAAGGTATTGTAAATAGTCAAGATTATGAAATGTTTATGTCTCAAGTTTCTGTTTATGGCAATGAGATTGAAATAAGAGGTTTTTCGGATCTGTATAATGTTTATGTCAAAGTATATTTAGATAACGTTGAAAGTAACTTTACTTTTGGAAATATTTCTCAACCTTCTGAATTAAAATTATTACTAAGTGGACAACAAGATTCTGGTCATTATGACGTTATTCATGAATTTATTAACGATCATTCGAAATCTCAAGTTTTAGTGTCTAATGAAAAAACATGTAATCTAAAACGAAAATCTTTAGATGATTTCAGAGAAAATCTTTCACGTAAAAAACTTAAGTCGCACACATCTCAAACAAAAATTCGTAATAGTGTTAAAAGAGTGAAAAAACATGTAAAAGATTTCTCAGATTTCGGAGAAATGAGTTATAAATGTAAATTTTGTTCAGCTGTATTTTGGCAAGAAGAAAGAAGTAAATCTACTTGTTGTCATAATGGAAAAGTTAGATTATCACCTTTAAGCCCATACAACAAAGATCTTAAAGACTTATTACTTAATGATAACCATTTCAGACTATTAATAAGGTATTACAATAACTTATTCTGTTTCGCGACTTTTAGTGCTAACGTGAAAAACGAAAATCAAAAAGCTATTTATAATTAAAAAATTCAAGGTCAAGTTTGTCACATCACACCTTCTTCATTAATACCAATAAATAATGAACTTAAATGTGGACAACTTTATATTTATGATGACATAACTTCTAAAGAGAAAAGGCTTAAAACTAATGAAAAATTGACTAAACAGCATATAGAGATTTTGCCAAATATTTTAAATAAAAATCCATACGCCAAGAATTTTAGATGTTTAAATCAATTATCTAATATACAGAATTTACCAAATTACAAGTTATTTTTTATTCGTAAAACAGATAAACAAAAGCATATGTTGTGATGTTGCGCTTTTTATAACCTATTCGGTGACGCTAACAATCATTTACACTTGTTTCTGACTCGATCCTCGTACCGCGGACTCTTACATCTACAGAGGGGGACAACGTATAGGTATTGAAGGGGTTATGCCTTGCGTGGCAAAGGTGTAGAAATAAAGCTTAATAACCCACTGTTTATACTGTATAAAAATAATTCTTATATTCCCAGTACGGAACAGGATTAGCACGTATACAAATTTACCCGTAGGTATACGTACTGTATTTAGAAATCATCCGTGATATTATTCTTGGCTACACAACGTTAATAATTAACAATTTCGTAATCGAGGCAATGAATTGACTTAAATAACAACGAGCTTCTAATATAATTCTGTTAATATGATATTTTCCAGTATGTCGTCGGAGTCGCTTCAAAGGACGCGGCGTCCCTCAATATGGCGCCTAACCGTTATGCTGATTTTCTGATCTCGCGGGTGATGCCTTATTCCTTCCTTGCCTTATGCCTTCGTCTGAATACAATAATTGATGTGCTGAAAAGCGTGAAAATCCGATATAACGTATCGACAAACGCGTAACCGCTTGCGCTTCTAACACGCTATAAACACAGTTATTCATATATCGGAACCGCGACCAGTATACGTCGGTTAAACGTACCCCGAACGCTCTCCCAGCGATGACGACAATCTGACGCTTATTGATGGATCGGGTTGACGGATTTAGTGTCCCCACGACACCCAGACCTAACGTACTTTAATATACTGGATCATTAGGTCGACAGTGGCTCGTTGTTTTCTCATTATTAAAACTGGATCGCTTAGCAATCAACAGCGGCGCTACGCATTACCCACGGCCGTTGCTGGATCATTTATATACTCAGCGGCTCGGAACTCTCTTCTAATAATGCTGGATCGCTTAGCGATCGACAGCGTCGCTACGTTATTGTTGCGCGGTATCTGGATCGATTTTCGATCAACAGACGGCTCGAATTATGATAGTTCTCAACTGGATTACACAGCAATCGACAGCGTCTCGGTATTCTTCCTATATGGCGGGATCTCTTCGATCTACCGCGTCTCAACCCTCGCGAACGAATATCTCTCGTCGCACGCTACGCTCCGTTAATCCGATCGTTAACGCTACTAAAACCCCAACACTCACCGAACATCAATCCAATAGAAGTATGACGAGTAGGTAACACTTACTTATTCTCTGAATTCTCCGTTAGACTTCCACAACTCACGGTTCGCTACTCTCTACTCCTCTCTCGGCCTAGTATCGGGTTGTAACAGTGGACAACGTCCTACTCGTCGAAAGGTTGAGACGATTCTGGTGAAGAAGGAAGTCTCCTTCTTTTCACTACCCTGCGCGTCCCCGGAAAAACCCCAATCCGCGCCCTCTATATTAATTAGTATTGGCGCAAAACCGCCGGCGTCAACTACGCGGATGCTCTCTTCCTTTCACGTCCAATGAGCGAGAGAGAAACGGTATAAACCCGTAATATATCATAGTGGCAACATATCGCTATGAAGTCATATCCAAGTCACCGTGCAGACGCGGTGCACGAGACCCTCATGGGCGCACTGGGTCGCACCAGTGCGGCGATATGGCTCGGCTAGTGGTGCGCGCTAGTGGTGTACGCGCGCTCCCCCACTAGTCGCGTCGGGCTCGCGGCAGTAAGTATATCCGCTCGCGAGCCCCTCTCTCCGCGCGCGCTATTCCGCGGTGCGTTAACTCTCTCTCGCATCGTCGCTAGTTCCCTCTCTCCGCGCGCGCTATCTCGGCCTGCTAGTCCCTGCGCAGCAGCGATGCGCACTCGTCAGTTCATCATTTGTCGTGCGCGGTGCTCGTCTCGATTTCGCGTCCCGGGTCGCGACGTGACTCCTGATGCTTACAAGAGGAGGTGCGTGACGGCTGTGTCGGTACAGCAGCCCAACACACCTGGCAGAACGCAGTGGCGCTACTTTACCCGCGTAGTCTCCTGCTAACCCCGCAGGGGAGCCACCGCTGCTCCGCGTGGTTAGCAGGTGAGGTTACATACCTCGACGCCACAACAATAAATGTTTATGTTATTCCTGCTGCTCGCAATTTCCAGCAGGAGAATATTGTTTGCGCGTGTGTGGTGTTTTGTGTACGCGTGCAGCCAAACGGGCTGCTCGTCGCAAGGTATAACAAACCATTAACCGCAGAATGTGGTGCAATTATTGTTTCCAAGTCAATGATTCCTGACGATTATGATCTTTGTGTTTATCCCACAAATAACGTAAATTGTGAATATAAAAATATTTATTTGAACAAATTGTCACATCACGTAGATCCTATGGTTTTTCCGTTGATGTTTCCATCGGGTGATTTAGGATGGAGTATTGGATACAATAAAAAGCCAAATTCTACAAAAAACAGTTATAATATTGAAGATCTCACTTCTGACAATGAGTCCAAATCCAAAAGAAGCTTAGAAAATCTGACTCTTTTACAATACTATGCTTATAGGCTTTTATATAGACCTAATAGTACAAACTTCTCTCCAGTATTATGTAGTGGTAGATTAACTCAACAATACTTTTTACAAGCACTCATTATGATAGAAAGTAATAGAATGAATTTCTTCCGAAATAATCAAAAACAGCTTAGAATAGAATGTTACAAAGGCTTATATGACCATGTTTATAACGCAGCTG
Organism: Nasonia oneida; assembly: GCA_037356405.1. NCBI lineage: Eukaryota > Metazoa > Arthropoda > Insecta > Hymenoptera > Pteromalidae > Nasonia > Nasonia oneida. Next base: position 7,227 of record JAZHPH010001018.1, on the reverse strand, counting down.
CAAATAACTCAAAATTTTGTAAAAAAAGAAAGGTTAGGAAATTTATTCATTTTAAAACAAATCAAAAACAAAACCTGATTTATTAATTACTATGACGTGCAATCCTAAATAAGTAGAATTAAAAAGAGTTTTAGAAAATTTTCCAAAAGGAACTACTCCAAATGATATTCCAAATAGTACTGTTAGATTATTTTATACAAAATTTAAGTCTTTTCTAGATGATATTGTAAAAAATGAAATTTTTGGGAAAGTAATAGCTTATGTCTTTACAATAGAATTTCAAAACAGAGGATTAACACACGCTCATATTGTAGTTACGCTACATCCAAAAAACATACTCATGACACCTCAATCTATTGACAAATACATTTTTGCTGAAATTCCTGATAATTCAGATAAAGGTTTACACAAATTAGTAATTAAACATATGTTACATGGACCACATACAGATAAATCTCCTTGCATCATCAAAAATAAGACTATTTGTAAAAAAAAATTTCCAAAACCATTCCGCGATATCACCATTTTTAAAGAAAATGGTTATCCTGAATATCGAAGAAGAAATAACATTTCACAAAACTATACTTATCGAATTAAAAAATTTAGAAAAATTATTCCAGTTGACAACACAATGGTTGTTACTTATAATAACTTTTTATTGAAAAAGTATAAGTGTCATATTAATGTCGAATATTGTGCATCAATTCAAAGTATTAAATACATATTCGATTATATTCACAAAGGTGGAGATAGAGCATTATGTAAGATGAAAAAAATTGAAAATACAAATAATTCTAGCGAAGAAACTCCCATAGTACATGATGAACTCACTCAGTATGTAAATGGTAGATATTTAAGTCCAATGGAAGCTGCTTGGCGTCTACAAGGATATCCTCTTTGTGGTAAAAGACCCGCTGTAGAACGTTTAGGGATCCATACAAAAGATCAACAACATATAGTTTACGAAGAAAATAAAGAATTGCAAGCCTTAAACAATAAAGAAACTACTTTAACAGCATGGTTTAAATTAAATAAAATTGATCATTTTGCAAAAACACTTAAATATATTGAACTGCCTGAATATTATAGATTTAATAAAAAATCAAAATCTTGGATAAAACGTTCACGTTCTTCTCAATACAATACTATTGCTCGACTTAATATCGTATCACCAAAAGATACTGAGAGATTTTTTTTTAAATTAATACTAAATCGAGCAAGAGGTCCAACTTCATTTGAAGATTTGAAAAATCATAAAGATATAGAGTATCAAACATATAAAGACGCAGCACTTGCAATGGGCTTAATAGAAGATGATTCACATATTTTTATTATTTTTGAAGAAGCTTGTCACATCATGTTACCATTTCAATTACGTAAATTTTTTGCATGGTTTATTGCAGAAAACATACAGGGTAATATAATTTGGAACAAATTTAAAAATTATTTCACCGAAGATTTTAAGACAAATAAAGAGAATAATGCTCTATCTCATATTCAAATTATATTAGAGAATGAAGAAAAATCTTGCAAAGATTTCAGTTTACCAGAACCAAATAGTATTATTAATGATGATGCAACATCTATAGATAATGTCTTACAAAGTACCGATATCTTTAAATGTATGTTTGATCAATTGACCGATGATCAAAAGGTAATTTTTGAAGAGTTAGTTGACAATGAACACAAAATTTATTTCATTGATGGACCTGGAGGTTCGGGAAAAACGTTTTTATATAAAACATTAATTTATTATTACATGCCATTAAACAAAAAAGTTTTATCAATGGCATGGACTGGTATCGCGTCTATTTTGTTACCTAGGGGATTGACAAGTCATCGAACCTTCAGATTGCCTTTAGATTTAAATAATATTGAAAGTGCTTTTTTGAAATTAGAGTCTGACAAAAAAGATTAAGAGAGGCAGATTTAATAATTTGGGATGAAGCTTCAATGATACCTAAAAAAGCTTTAGAAATTATTAATCGTACTTTACAAGATGTATGTCGTAACGATATTCCTTTTGCGGGAAAATTAATAGTATTAGGAGGAGATTTCAGACAAATTCATCCAGTAATTAAACATGGGTACCGAAACTCTATCATAGAAGAAACAATTAAATATTCAACTTTGTGGCCTCTTTTTATAATTTTGAAGCTCAATAAAAATATACGTTCGAATAATGTAGAATTTTCCTCTTTTGTTAGAAATAGGAGAAGGTAAAGTCGATACATTTGAAATTCCTCAAAAATGGAAAACTACTGATGTTTGCAATGAAATTTATAAAAATATTAATTTAGGTGCTTCCGTTAGTATCGTGATCTTAGCTTCTCATAATGAAGACATCAAAATTTTAAATAAGAAAGTTCTAAAATTATTACATGGCGAATCAAAGACATATTATAGTGTAGATTATGTAACACATAAAGGAGTAGATGAAACAGAGGAAAATATTCATTTAAATTATCCAGTTGAAATGTTGAATAATATCAGAGAAGGTCTTCCACCACATAAACTTAATTTGAAAGTAAATGCAATAGTGATGTTAATTAGAAATTTAAGTATTACAGTTATATGAGTATAACATTGAAGCAGAAATAATTACAGGCGAAAACATTGGACACAAAAAAAAACTCATTTTCTTCAGTTTTGGATTTATTTAGGTAATTTTATTCTCTTTCAAATGCATTATAGCTGAATTGTTTGTAACAATGGGATGATTGAAAAAAACGCAAAATAGTGTTTTTCAAAAATCAAAAAATGGCCATAAAAAAATCTAGTTGTGAAAATAAAAAATAACTGTTTTTCCCGAATTCAGAATCTAAAAATTGATATGCATGTCAAATTTTATTGATATTAACGGAATAGTTCTAGAAATATTACGGTATACATACACACACATCCACACACACACACACCCGCGCGGAGATGCCGATACCCCGTATGTGGCGCGTCCCCTGGGTGGCGGATAGGGGAAAGCTCATCGGCGCGTCGTGGTCTCCTGAATTGATCGAAGGGTAGAGTAGAAATAAAATATGCTCCGCGGATCAGACAGGCTAGGGGAAGAAAACCTAAAGATAAATCAAACATGGATAGTGAGTTAATTACATTACTACCCCAAGCGGGTCAAGCAACAGTGCCCAGTCCCGCCGTCGATTCCGATCGGGTGGAAGCCCCGGTGGTCGACGCTGGCCCCATGGATTTTGGGGGGAGGGGGCTAAACTTACCTAGAAGCCACAGAGGTTTATCACTTGACCACTGCTGCATGTAGAGACGCAGGTGATATGGGAATGGAGGTTGATGCAGATAGAGGTAAGAGAGCTGCATGCATAACGCGAAGAAATGCGCACTTGGATCGCCTTGGCAGCAGAATTGATGAACTGATGGAGTATGTCAGGGGCAGACACAATGTGCACAAGCTAATTAAAGACCTTGCCCGAACCATAAGAGCGAGCTATAATAATCTCTGCATCGCAGAAGATAACTTACTGCAATGCCAGCGCCCGAGAACACAGGAGAGGGAAACCCAGACAACCCCAAGCCTCAGATCCCGGAAGGCGCGTACAACGGAGGAAGTTCCAACTACTCCACAGGATAGAAGTGAAGGAAACAGAGGAGCAGATAATCAAGCTGAGAAGACAGCGTGGCAGAAAGTCGTCACAAAAAAGTCAAACAAAAGGAAAAAAGGCAAGCAAAGAGGATAATACTGTCCCTGGCGTTGCATACCAGAAGAGGGCCAGCAAGAATGGACAGAAGCGGGCAAGACCTCCCAGACTGGATGCTTTAATCATCAAGGCTGCAGAAGGAAAGAGCTATGCAGACATTTTGTCCAAAATAAAAGCGGCTCCGTCACTCCAACATACTGGGGAATAGCGTAAATAAAATACGCAAAACAGTTGCAGGCGATCTTCTGATAGAGCTTAAACGCACAAAAAAGTCAAAACCTCGGACTTTCAAGAAGCAGTTAAAGCGGTACTAGTAGATGGCGCCACAATAAAAGCACTGCAGGAAGAAGAAACCATTGAAGTAAGAGATCTGGACATGTTTACCTCAAAAGAGGAGGTACTAGAAGCACTAAAGAAGGAAATTGGCGAGGTAAACATCATAGAAGTCTCTACGATAAGATCTCTGCGAAAGACGTATGGTGACACGCAGATTGCAGTGATACGGGTACCAGCCCAGATAGCGGCTAAGATCACTAAGCTACAGAAGATCAGAATAGGATGGATCAACTGTAGGATCCGGGTGGCTAACCACAAAAACGAGCCGCTTAGGTCTTAGAAATGTCTAGGTTTTGGCCATATCGGTAGAAAGTGCACCGTAACTAAAGACAAAAGTAAGCTTTGCTTTAAATGTGGAAAAGATGGGCACAAAGCAAAGGAGTGTAAGAACCAATCCAAATGTGTACTCTGCAAACGAAACACAGGGAGGAAGAGTGACCACGCAGCTGGTAGCTATGCATGTCCAGTTTACTAAGCTGCAGTAGAAGCCACTGACAGACGAAGAAAATGAAAATAGTGCAGTTGAATATAAATCACTGCGCGACAGGACCTACTGAGCCAGTATGTCCGCGAGACAGGAATCGACAAAGCCATCGTCCGTGAACAATACAGAGACATGGACAAACCATCGTGGGGTATGGACAGTACTGGTAAAGCGGCGATATGGGCATGCGGAGACGCCACTTTCCAGGAAAAAGTAACAAGACGTAATGAAGGATTCGTACGCGCTAAGGTCGCAGGCGTATACATTTACAGCTGCTATGCTTCACCCAACACATCAACTGTTGGACCAAATAGTACAGGATGCTATTGGAAGAAAACCGGTACTGAAAGCAGGCGCTTTCAACGCCTGGGCAGTAGAGTGGGGCAGCCAACGGACGAACGAAAGAGGACAAGCGCTATTGGAAGCATTCGACCTCTTTGACTTAGTCTTAGTTAACCAGGGATGTTCTTACACATTTCAAAGAGAGTCCATCATAGATTTCACGTTTGTCAGCAGCTGCCTGATTGGCTCAGTTAGATCGTGGATGGTAAGCGATCATTACACAAACAGTGACCACCAAGCGATAATAATGGAGATAAGAATATTAAAACAGAGATCCAACGGAAGGGCAACGACAGGAAGAGTCGGCTGGAAAACGAAGGATTATGATAAAGAGACATTCCTGCTGGTTCTAGAAGAAATACAACTGTCTGGATCTGCAAATGATAAGGTCGAGCAAGTAAAAAGAAATATTACCCGAGCCTGCGACGCAACAATGCCAAGGAGAACTCCCAACAATAGACGACCGCCAGTATACTGTGGAATAAAGAAATCGACGCGGCCCGCAAAGAGTGTCATCGAACCAGAAGCCGGGGACAGCGGGCTAGGAAGAAATACTGCAAGACTGGTCGTGGTAAAGAAATAGCAGACGCCCTAAATAAAGAAATGAAGAATGCTAAACGGATACTCAAGAGGAAAATCCGAGAGAATAAACGGCGGTGCCTGAAAGAGTTACAGGACGAGGTTGAGCTGGACCCCTGGGGGCGACCGTACCAAGTAGTAATGAAGAAGATGAAAGGAGGTTATATCCCCCCTAAAAGCCCGGAATTGCTGGATCGTATTGTGACCACACTGTTCCCCCTTAAACTGGAAGTAACAGCTATTTCTAAAGCGGAGGCGAATGACGAAACCATTCCAGCAATCACCACAGATGAATTACTGGCTGCATGTAAAAGAATTGGGAACAACAAGGCTCCAGGCCTGGATGGCATACCCAATATTGCATTAAAACAAGCTATACAGGCACGCCCCGATGCCTTAAAGAAGGGACGATTCCTAAGAACTGGAAGAAGCAAGGCCTAGTGCTACTACCAAAAGGAGATGAGCAACCTGGAGAAGCTTCCTCATACAGACCACTCTGCATGCTGGACACCCCGGGCAAGATCTTGGAGCTCATAATCGACGTTAGAATGGACCAAGTCATTGAAAAACCAGGCGGATTTGCGGAATATCAATATACTTTTATAAAAAAAATATTATTCTTTGATAGAACGATTATTATATTTTTATCTTTTTAGATAAATACTTTTTAAATATAAATTACATGGTACATTTCATTGTGATTGTGTTTGAGCATGTGCATGTGTGTACATGTATGTATATCTGTTAGGGGAGGGGGGGGGGGAGCGCCCGTAAGAGCTAGTCGGCGCGAGTGTAGGGTATTGCGTTGTTGGCTCATTGGTTAGAGCACGCGCCTTGAGATCTCGGGGACGTGGGGTCGAATCCTCCTCGTCGCTTTACTTTTGTGCGAATTAGTTCCCGGAAACCCCGTTACATGGGTTCACATAGACGAGACGCGAGTGATTACACCATCCAGAAGCCAGCTGCTGCAGGAGTCAACCCAAGCCAACATCATCTCAATCACCTGGGGTACCCCAGCAACGCCACTGTTTCGACCAGGAGGGATATCTCCCGGACGACTAGGATCTTCCCCGTCATTCGCAGGTGGATACGTGGAGAACAAGCATTCGACGCGCGCGCAGACACCGTAAGTGCACAACAACAGCTACTGCGCGAATAATAATCTATTGAATCGGCTGCAGACGCCGAAGCCGAGGCTCGGTGCCACCGAGTCGTCGGCTCGTCTTCAGTGTGAGCCGCGAGTGCGAAACCGTCCTCGCGCGCCACGCGTTATATTGTATCACCATCGTCAAAGAATATACTACTTTACATAGAATATAGATGCAAACTTCTTTATTCCGCGGCCTTATCGTATCCTTCCAACGAACCCGCTAGACTGAAGCCGGTTACATCGCGGGGCGGCTACAGGGCACGCGCCTGGCCGGACAACTCTACACGCAAAGAAAGTTGGCTGCATTACACGGAGTCTGCATTGCACCGACGGCTAACGGCTGTCGCCGACTCCAGCATTAACGAGAGATAGCTGTGTGGAAGATAAAGAGTGAGTAATCCCCCTTGTTGACGCGACAGCATCTTCGCGGCTGTCACGCTAAAGCCCAGTTGCCTCGTGACAAACTGGCGCCCCGCGTTAGGCGCCATGTAACGGGGTTTCCGGGAACTAATTTGCATAAAAGTAAAGCGACAAAGAGGATTCGACCCCACGTCCCCGAGATCTCAAGTCGCGTGCTCTAACCACTGAGCCAACCGCGAACTACCCTGCACTCGCGCCGACTAGCTCTTACGGGCGCTATCCCAACCCGTTACAGTGCTTATAAATATATA